>OZ014521.1:397698592-397953592 GCA_963966055.1 Lathyrus aphaca | reverse complement strand
TGGGTTTCCAGTGGTGCGTGATTTTCCATAAGTGTTTCTGGAGGATATTAAGGATGTACCGCCGGAAAGAGAAGTTGAGTTTTCTATTGATCTAGTTCCGGATACTAGACCGATTTCGATGGCACCGTATCATATGTCAGCATCAGAGTTGGTAGTGCTGAAGAAGCAATTGAATGACTTGTTGGACAAGAGACTTGTTAGGCCGAGTGTTTCTCCTTGGGGTGCTCTGGTATTGTTGGTAAAGAAGAAGGATGGAAGTATGTGGTTGTAAACACCCCAAATTTGCCCTCACCCATTCACACCATGGCTTGTGATCATTTCATATGCATAAACACAATCATATCATCTCATATCTCAATTTTGAGTCACTGCATAGTTTCTAAGTCATCTGCACCTAGGGTTTGTGATCTGAGCAATCCAAGAGCTTCTTGAGCCACTCCAAAAGCCACCAATCACTTCAAAGGGGTCCATGTGTGTTCTTATATCATATAACATCCTCTCAAAGTCAAAAATACAAAAGAATCACAAGAACTGGAAGTGGTATGGATGCAGAGCCAAGTTTGACTGCACAGTTGACCTAAAATTAGGGTTTTGGTTTCAGAGGCCATAACTCCAAATTTTTTGGTCATTCTTGTTTCCATTGGTCTCTATATGGTATAGGGAGTATGCATATCAATTTTCATGAAGAAATTCCATGGGGAAGTCATCTGATCAAGGGTTGACTTTTCAGACAAGTCAGTACAAAATCAGGGCATCTGAGGCCCCCAATGACCCAACCAAGGGATGACCTTCATCATTTTAAGTGTATATGATCTTTATTTGATCATGGAAGAAGGTTGAAGTTCACAAAAATCAAGAATTTGAAGTTTTTGCAAAGTTGACTTTTTAGGGCATAGTTGACTTTTAAAGAATATGTCATTTTAGGTCATTTTTCAAACCTTACTTTTTGATCCAAAAATGCTTCAAATGGAAAAACTTTGGTCATGAAAGTTGTAGAATACATTTTTCCCTTTTCAAAAAGTACAAGAACATGACCTAATTCATTTTGGATCAAAAGTTATGGTGTGTTAAAGTTGGCAAAAATCACTAATTTTCAAGTTATGCACCAATTGGAAAATTTGCAAAATCATGAACCAAGGCAAATTGTAACTTCTAGTTCATATCAAACCAAGGCATAAACATTCCATGTGACCTAAAATCAGATTTGGACCAAGATTTCACATGATCATGTTTGGCAAAGTAAGAGATTTTCATGAAGTTTCAAAAGTAAGCAACTTGCAAAAACTATCATCACATCTCACCCACTTGATGTCTTGGATGCTGAACCAACCATAGCTTCTCTCCTCACCATGCTGCGCCAGCCCATGCTCTTGTACCAAGCTAGAGCTTAGCCCATGCTTTCCTTACACCAAAGTTGACAATTTGCAAAAGGTGACTTACCTATCACAGCAGGCCAAGTCACATCCTCTGGCCATTTAGAATTGTTTATACTATCCATTTGCAAGCTAAACACATCAAGAAGCCAAGCTGAAACAGACCCTAGCATCACATTCACAAACTCACTCCATTTTGCATTTTCCTTCGAATCTGTCTCCATAGGCCTCAAACACTAAAACCAATTCCACATATCAACTCACCTTGCCTCGTTGAGCAAAGACCAACAAGATTCAGGCTTGAACTGAGCAAGAACATAGCTTCACCATTTTCCACCCCAGTCTGCATTTTCCTTCGAAT
Organism: Lathyrus aphaca; assembly: GCA_963966055.1. NCBI lineage: Eukaryota > Viridiplantae > Streptophyta > Magnoliopsida > Fabales > Fabaceae > Lathyrus > Lathyrus aphaca. The sequence continues at coordinate 397,951,858 of OZ014521.1, read as the reverse complement.
CACCTTCCACAGCCATCAAACATCCAAACTCTTTTCACCAACAAGTCAAACACATCAAAAGGAACCAGAACCAACCATTAACAGAGCTTGAAACCACTCACACACAAACTCCATTTTCTGCTACACCAGAACTGGATTTCTCAAAGCAGCTTGTCTAAGCTCATTCCAAGCCTTCCATTAGCATCAGGGGAGCCTAAGAAGTCCATTTGCACGCAAAGGAGGCTCTGGAAGCTCAGTTTTGAAGCTTTCCAGCTCAGGTATGATCATGAACATTTTCTTCCAAAGCTTGCATTTTAAGTCATAAACTGGTTGCTCATGTCTTGCTGATCATGGGGATGGTTTTAAAATTGAAAATGAGTGAGAGATGAGTTTGTATGATCACTCTGAAATTTCACCCGTGGATTTTGTTTCTTTCGATTTACATGATTCTTGGGGTTTAAATGATGTTTGAGGGTGGATTCATGACCTAGGTTGTTAGAGGATCATTTGGCTGTGCTTAATTTGATGTTTAGATGCCTGAATCATGTTTTAGGGTTTTGATACCGCCGGAGAAGATGACCGGAGCTTCCCTCCGGTCACCTGAAAGTGCTTTGCCCTAATCTCAGGTCATTAGTGCCATTTGAATATTGAGCGTAGGATTGCCTTGACCAGTTGACTTCCCGCGCGCATGAAGGGCTCAGATCCTTTTGCTTTGCCCTAATCCACTTTAATTAATTAAATAAATCATAATTAGGTTAATTAAATCAGAACCAACCATGGCCCTTGGATTCGCGCGCCAGTCAACTATCCCAAACCCAGTTCAAATCTCCACCATTGGATCTGCTTACTTTCTTTTATTTCATTTTTTATTTCATTTCTTTTCATTTTATTTGCACAATTTATTTAAAATAGTAAAAATTGTTTAAAAATTATGAAACTTTTTCTCAAGAGTTTTATTAATTTCTAAGACACAAAAATATTTTTATTTTCATTTTTAGCATTTAAAATGTATTTTTAAATATTTAAAAGTTTATTTTTAATTGATTAATGGAAATTAATTTATTAAAAATACTTTTAGGTATTTAAAAATCACCAAAAAATTCATGAAATGTTCTAAGACATTTAGAAACATTGTCCAACCTTCAAACCAAATTTATTTTTTGATCTTGATGCATTTTAAGAATTTCTCATTGAATTAAAATCATTTTTGTGCATTATTTTGATCCAAAGTTCAAAAAATCATTTCTGCCTATCCATGAAGAGTTGGACATTGATTCTTTTTGCATTGCATTTTGTTTAGCATGTAGTTTGTGAGATTAAATGGCCTTGATTTGATCTTTCATTTTCCATTTGTTTGACATTTCTTTTGTTTAAGAACCCTAAAACCCTAAAAAACTTGTAAAAATCATAACTTGAGATTGATTAGGAGTTGAGACCTCTCTTTTGGGCATTGGTTTAGTATAGGATTAGGGGTCCTTTGAGTGGCATTTTCAATTTTTTATCTTAGGGTTTGCTTCTGATTTTGGTTTTTGTTTGATGTATTGTTCATAAACCCTAATTTGGGCTTTCATATGCATCCATCTTGCATTCTCTTGCATAACATGACTTGCCATGACATTTCAAGCATCCATTTGATTCATTTGACATCATAGGACATATTGAAAGCATGTTTGATAATTGCATCATGTATTTTCCATGTTGTATGTCATGTGCACTTCATAACTTTTCATGTATGTTCATGGTTCATAACTTGCTGCATTTGCATTCATGAACTTGTATGATCATTTCCATGTGCTGCCTCATGTTTATAGCATCTCATAGCATCATTAGCATCATGTATATGCTTCTGGTTTTTTTTCTCATCATGTCATCTCATCCCATCTTGCATTGCATTGCATTTCTTTTCTAACCTTTCAGGTGGTAAGTGACTTTGAGAAGTGAATTTGCCTTCACTTCTCATAACTTTTCTTTTCATCTCTCTTGCATCCATTGCTGCATTTTTATATGTGTTTGAGTTTGAGCTTGCTCATTCTTCTTCTTCCCACTTTCTTTCTTCAAGTGACTTGACTTCTTGGATGAAGCAAGTCACTTTGCTTCTCTTGATCCTTTCATCTGCTTCCTGGTGGTTCCATTGAAGACTTCTCTTGTAAAACCTCACAAACCTTAGGAACAACCAAGCATGACAATGATTAGGGTTTTGATTAGTCTCCCCTCTTAGTTTTGCCTTTGTGTCTCTTTGAGTCTTCTCTTCTCACCTCATAATCAGGGACTAAACCCTAAAGGCTTTAAGGCTTTGTGATTAAGCTTATGCCTGCATCCTTCTCTTAGGATGAAGTGTATAACTTTAATCCTAAGTGTTAAACCCTTAATGTGTTTAAATCTCTTAATCAATCCACTTAATAAGTATCAAGACATCACACTTGTAACTTGGGCCTTGCATTAGGGTTCTAATTCTTCCTTAATTGGTTAAGAAGGACTAACCCTAGTGTTAATGGACAAGTCCCCCTTTGTGATTAAGCTTATGCCTGCATCCTTCTCTTAGGATTAAGTGTATAACTTTAATCCTAAGTGTTAAACCCTTAATGTGTTTAAATCTCTTAATCAATCCACTTAATAAGTATCAAGACATCACACTTGTAACTTGGGCCTTGCATTAGGGTTCTAATTCTTCCTTAATTGGTTAAGAAGGACTAACCCTAGTGTTAATGGACAAGTCCCCCTCAAGTTGTCTTACAAACCATAAAATTCACTTCTTCACCATATCATTAAATAAAATCCACTTAACCAAAGGCTTGTTTTGTCATGAGTTTAATCCCTAATCATGGATTAAGTTGAGGAGCTTTCCTCAGCTTAAACATTCTCATCTATTATCCTTCTATTAGGATGGTGTAATGAGTCTGTTTAATCCTTGATTATGGCTTAACCTCATTACTCAACACTAAACAAAAAACCACAAAAACATCTAATTAATCACAAGTAGGTTAATGATCTTAATCCTACACCATAGGTGATTAAGTGTGAGAATCTGACTTCACACTTAAGGTATTCTCATTACCCCTAATCAGAGGGAAGATGTGATGAGTTTACTAAATCCATTGGTTTAGACTTAAGCTCATTAACTTATGACAAAATCCAAAAGCAATAAAAGACTGAAAACAAAAAAAACAAACAATAATCGTCTCCTTCGGGATTCTTTTCTCATCTCATTCACTCACAAACGAGAACTTGCTTCTTCCGTCTAATGCAAGACAGTTTGCACCTGAGCCAGACAGGTCATACACTTGAGCATTGACAAGTAAGCAGTTCACAAGTCAATTCATCATTCAATCTCTTTGGGTCGAACTACGGTGTTCTGACTTCCTCATTGCACGAGAGGATACGTAGGCATAACCTAACAGTTATCGAACAAAAGTCTTTGTGCATCCCCCCCTTTCCAGCTATTCTTTAAGCCTCATGATCTTGAGCAATTCATTCTTATTCCTTACACTGACACTGTATATATCACACTTCACTTCCCTTACACTGACACCTGTACATCTTTTCCAGCTATTTTACACACAAATTGCACTGGCACTACCCCTTTAAAACACAAATCTTTTAAGCGTGGATCCCGTCGAGTACGGCGGACAATCTGGGTGCTAATACCTTCCCAGGTTGTAACCAACCCCCTTTCTCAGTCTCTCTGGTTCGCAACCGTCTTATCCATCTTTTTCTAGGTCTATGCAGCATTGCCTTTCCTCCGGGATAAAAATGCCTAGCTGGCGACTCTATTCATCTCCAGTGAGTTCACGGCTGTGTGTTCTCACTGTCCCTCTCGCCGACCGTTCGCGTCTGTACCTTTATCTGGGCCGGTCCCACTTATCGGGAGCGACAGCTTGGCGACTTCACTGGGGACCCTTATATTGCAACCAGGGCTTCTGGTTCTTTTTGTGGGTTCCTCCTAGCTCTTGATTGATTTGTGTTTACTGGGGTGTTATGTGCTTATTTGTGGTTGTATATTTGTATTTATTTTTGCTTTATGTACAGTTTTGCTTATTGCTTTCTTTATAGCTTTATGCATATATTATCATATTGTCATACTGTGCTGCTGGCTGGATCTGTTGTTTGCTTTGGTGGGTGGGTGTTCCATTGAGAGTTAAGGTCCTATACCTGGGACCTGAGTGACACCTAGGCTAGAGTGGTTCGTATTCTTTCCCATTCCATCTCGGTCTGGTGCGGGAATATGAAACACGGTTCAGATATGGGTTTCTTCTTGAGAACTCTGTGTTGCAGATTTCCTGCAATGCTAGGGCTATCTGGGAAGCCTGCTAAGTCTGGATGACCTTTTAGTACTGACCTTCAGAAACTGAGGTGATTAGAGGAGGAACTTTTATGGTTATTGTAAACACTGTACCTCCGGGTTAGAAGTGTTTACACTTCTCATAACTGATCCAAGTCTGAGGATCCTTGTTTTAGAACACTACCTGTGAGGGGGTTGGGCTGTTTACAGGTTTGCAGGTACCTTGACCTCAGAATACCCTGTTACTTTGACTTGATTAAGAATACTTCATGTTGGAACAGTTCTTGTGATTCTCAACCCTGGACATGAGGCTCTTTATTTGAGTCCCCCACCTTGGTTACTGGATTTATAGACCTCCATCTGGAATTCTTGAACGTACTTGGGTCTATATCAGAGCAATTGATCAGATCCAGCTCAGTCACAAACCCTTGCATATCATTTGCATACATACTCATTGCATCATATTAACATTTGCTTATTTGTGTTTCAGGGTATCCATCTTCATTCTTTTGGTTTGGTTTTGACCCTATCTTCAGTTTTTGACCCATCTTCATCAGCATCTGCTTCAGCTATCAGCCATCTGCACCAGCCAATCAGTGGCCCTTTCTTCAGTATCATCATCAGCACCTGTCTCTACTCAGTCTCAGCATCATGGCTCCTAAAAAGAGTAACATCACCTATCACTTCTTCCAGCCAGAGCTATCTGACATCAGGAGGATTCAGACCCTGATCACTCCAGATCACATACCATTCTTCAGGGAACACTTTGGAGATATACTTGATATGGTTATGGATCTGGACCCTTCACAGAGAAGCCTGATCCACACTTGCCTTCAGTTTTATGATCCCCCATTGAGGTGCTTCACTTTTCAAGACTTTCAGTTGGGCCCTCTATTGGAAGAATACTCATCATTGGTTGGTATGCCTATCAGGGGTGGAATCCCTTTCAACCCTGAGATGGTCTTTCCTGGTAATGGAGAAGTAGAAAAGGCTTTGCATCTGGAACCTGTCCTGATTGAGCAGCATATGACTTCTAAATCTGGAATCCCCGGTTTTCATCTGGATTTCTTGATCTCTCAAGCCACCCTGAAAGCTTCTCTAGGAGAGTGGAAAGCTGTCTGTGCTTTACTGGCCTTGAGTATATATGGAATTGTGTTGTTTGCGGATGAGCCTCGATTCATTAGCAAGAATGCAATCCATCTTTTCATCTTGAAGAACCCAGTGCCCACTTTATTGGGGGATCTCTACTATTCAGTGCATCAGAGGAATGAAAATCAGAGGGGAAGATTAGTGAGGTGTTGTGTGTCGCTCCCGGGATTTTCATCCTAGTACAAACGCGAAAGTGGCGCGGAAAAGGTAGAGTCGCCAGCCAGACATTTTTATCCCAAAGGAATGGGAAAGGTAATGTTGCACAAACTTGAGGAAGAAGGAAAGGACAAGGCCTTGCGAACCAAAGATCTGAATTCGGGAGTCGGTTACGAATTGAGAAGGTATTAGCACCCCAATTCGTCCGTCGTACCCGACGGGATCCACGCTTGCTTGTTTGTTTCAAAGGGTGTGAAATATGATGCTGAACAAAACCGCTAACTGGAATGGAAATGAGGAATGAAAAAGGAATTGAAATAAGAAAATGGAAAGAAAGGGGGAAATGTAGGGAAAATAAAGAATGTGCTCGAATGGGCCCTACCCCACTGCCTACGTACCTCATCGGGATAAATGAGGATCAGAGACGCCGTAGTTCGTCTAACTAAGGCGGGAACTATTTGTTTGTGTTTTTTATGCTGGAACTGCGTATGTCTATGCTCAGGTGTTGCAGGCTCGTCTGGTACGAGTGCGTTTACCGTCTTGCATGAAAGACAAGTCGTCGCAAGTTCGCGTTGTGAGTGAATGAGATGAGAAAAGAAGTTCCCGCAGGATAGTCGTTTATTGTTTGTTTTTGTCTTTTTAAAAGAAGTGTTTTGAATTTTTGTTTGTGAACTGTCTTGTACTAAGACCTATCCATCGCGGGGAGTATTTATTCCTCGCCCCGAAACAGGACGCGTATAAACACTCCGCAACAAAGTCTCGTGTCGTACAAGATTGTTCGGTTTTTTATTAAGTGTTTTATTGCTTTTCTTTTGAGATGAGAAAGAATGACTCAAGTTGATAAAAGGAAAAATCTAAGGGACTAAGACTCAATCCTAATGTGTTATGTATTTACAAAGTGATCCTAATGGTTAGTGAGGTTTTCTATTCCTAATGGAAACTTAAAACTACTAGAATTCAACTTACTTCTTAATGAAGTTAAGTTGATTCTAAGAACAAATGGGAATCCTATACAAGTTGTAACAATAAAAATAATCAAAAAATGAAGTTAAACATAAGGAACAAACTTCTAAAAAAAATGCCTTAAAGGCATGAATAAAAAATAGTCTATTTATTTATTCTATATTCTAATGGAAATGAAAAATTCACCTAAGTGTTAAATCTAAGTCAAACTTAATGTTCATCCTAAAACAAATTAAATTAAACCTAAGTCTAATATTAATTCTAGGGTTAAACTTAAACTAAACTATTTTATTATTTTTTATGTATTGAACTATATTTTTTCTAATGGCCTAAACTAATGGGAATTATGTCTAACTAGGCTTAAAAACTAATATTCTAAAAAAAACTCCTAGAAAAATTATGAAAATTAAATTGTGGGATCCTAACACTATCTAAAATATTATATTAAAAGGGATCCTAAAAATACTTATTTTTCTATGCCTAACAACTAATTATTTTAAGCTAGGAATTAACTATTATTTCCTAAGTATTTTATTACCAAAACCTAAGATAAAAATTCCTAAAAATTCCATTAAAAATATCCTAAGCAATATTATGAGTCTTTTAATTATAGAAAAAAGAATGGCTCAAAAAAGTGGTTAGAAGCTATTTAAATAAAATAAACAAAATTCAGTACAATTAATGGAAATTCAATAACCCTAATTAATAGAAAAATTCATAATTAAATCAAAAATAATCAAATTTCAGAAAATGAAAATGTCAAACATTTCTAAAATCCATTATTAATCTACTTGATTTTTTGGGGAATTTTTTAATGCTTTTTCCTATTTTTTAATGAATTATTTCTAACTTATATTAACTAAAAATAAAACCTTAAAGAAATTAAGCAGGGGGTGTTAATAGTGATGTTTCTAATTGTTTTCTTCTAACTGGGCTTATGCGGGGGTGCCAATAACAATATGAGTGAGGCCCAAACGTGCTGACATGAGGGGGGTGCATTAAGCTGAGTTTTTATGTTGTTTTTGCATGGGCTCAGAAGCGGGGAGTGTGGATAACAATTCTAGGCCCAAAACGCATCAGCCATGGGAGAGTTATAACTTCCTAATCATAATTTATGAAAAGTTAATGGCATTTAATTGAATTTTATTAATACCTAACATACATTATTACGGCTAATTGTTAACTAATTAATATTTTATACAACTAACATATAAACAAAACAAAAGAACAAACCTCAAACCTCTTCCTTTCCCACACGCGTTCTCTCCATCTGTCCCTCACCCTCTCTAAACAGCAAACCCTAACTCACGAACCGACGGCGGCGCCTCCCCTTCCGACGGATTCTCCCAAACCAACATGCCAAATGCCAGCTCCGGTCAGCTTCCTCTCCCTCTCCTGTTCGTCACCCTAAAGCCTTAGCCGCCGTCAAACGCTTCACTCCGATTGAACCCCTCAAACCTAATCCAAACGAAACAAAGCTCTTCTCCTTTCTTCCACACGCCTCGACTCCGAAGGGGATTTCTTCGAACCCTCCATCAACCAACGAGATATTCGGAACAGTGGACCCTCAAAGGGTAAGGTAAACAGAACTTTTCCCTCTTCATTCCTCGGCTTCTTCTGAATTTCCATCTCAATTTCTCTTCTGGATCTTTTCTAATTACAGACCCATTCCCCTTTTGTTATGGTTATGTTCTTGATGCAGGAGAGTTGAAGGAGTTTTCAATTCGTTGAGCCAAGTCCACTTGCAGCGCCGAATCCGTTTTTATTGTTAGCAATCTTTGAACATATGAATCCGGACCATTGTGGTTGTTGACGTGCAGGCCGAAAGTGTGATTTACGGTTGGATGATGGAATCAGACTGAACGAGCTTAGCGAAGATGCAATATCGTCGTTCTTGTTTGAGACTATTTCTGTGCTCTCTGCCTTGGTTCTGAGTATCTCTTTACTCTGTTATGTCTGCCACGATTACGAATCTATGCCCTTGAATCATGACTGTAATCCTGAATCCTTGCAGGTGCAACTACAGATGCTTGGTGAAGGTCGAAGCGATTTGTGGATTACTGAATGGTTACAGGCTCATCAGTGCTGAATCGTGTTTTCTGTGTTGAAGACGAGAGTGATTTCGAATCAACATTACTCAGGTAAAGCAACTTGTCTCGCTTCAATTCTTCTGATTATAGGTATTGAATCACCTTACCCAACTGGTGTAACTTTGGCTAAATTCGCATCAATATTGATGGGCTCAATTCTTTCCTTGATTCTTTTGCAGGTTAATTCATGAAGAAGCAGGATCTATTCTTGATTACAGATACCGAAAGATTGCCACAAGACCACTGAAGGCTGGTGAGTGTTGATCATAGACAGGGTGTTGAACAACACAAATTACAGAAGATTGTCGATTTCGTGACGGTTTTGGTGGCAATTGTAAGAGCCGTGCGATCACTGATCAAGGTAGCTTACAAATCTCCGAATACGATTCGAGCTTGGACCTTAGACTCGCAATTCTTTCTTCCTTCTTTCCCTTGTAAAAGACCCTGTATTATCTCTTATTTGCAGGAGATATAATGCTGTCCATGGATGTAATCGAAGCTTGAGGGAGACAAGGTCTTCGAACTCTTCGAACTCAATTCAATTCTGTTTATCTGTTTCTTCTGTGTAGGAACTGATAGTTCATTGTTACAAGCTACCGTTTGAGGACGATGATGGAGAAGAAGAGTTTGAAGAGTTGAATATTAGTGGTGAGGCTTGAAGGTGAATTCAGAAGTGAGATCAAGGTACCAAGAAAATTGAAATGGTTTGAGGGAGGGAAAGAATAAGAAGATTGAAAGGGTAGAAGGGACTGAAAGTGTAAGCCAAAAAACTAATTGAAGAACCAGAGCTTCCATTTATAGGAGCTGATCTTCTAGCTTTGTCTGGAATTTTCTGGTGAGTTCTAGAATTTTCTAGAAACTTGTTATTTTTTCTGTTAGGGAATTGATTAGGAATTAAAAGTTAGTTATGTTCTGCTGTGATTGTCTTAACGGTTAATTAGGAATTTGTTGAATTCTGTTATGAAGTGTTGTGGATTCAGTTAGTTAGTTAGGATGCTGTTATTAGTTATGAACAAGTTGTGAATTTGGTTAGAAAAAATCAGTTATGATCCTGTCATACTTTTCTTTCATTTTCTGTTTTGAACTTGTGGAATCTTTTTCTTCTGAACCTTGTTTTCCATTCTAATATAGATTTTAATTTTTCCACCACAGCTTGATCCGCGGCTTGAATCGCTGTTGAAAGAGTTCTCAAAACATAAGGACGGTGACAGGAATAAGAGGATGGAGGCCTTAAAAACAATGATGTTGACAGATATAGAGAGATGCTGCTGGAGCAACAGACTAGCCTTCCAGGTGATGCTGCAGAGAGAGATACATTGTACTTTCAACTTTCTTAACTCAGGCTACAAGATTACAGGGTCTTTCTGAAGAAGAAGTCAGAGCTGCCGCAGCTTGTGCTGGTGAAGAAGTGATGATTAGAAATCGTTTTACAGAGATGAATGCTCCAAACAATGGCTCATCTTCTGTCAGCAAGTATTACAACCTTGCTCATGCTATGAATGGAAAAGTTTTAAGGCAGCCATCAATGTTGCGGGCTGGAACACAGAGAGTATCAGCTTGTTGGATTGCAATGGATGCTTTCTTTGTATAACAACAAATTAAATAGAATTTTGACTGATGAGATGGGTCTTGGCAAAACAGTCCAGGTTATGGCGTTAAATGCATGCCTAATGGAATTTAAAGGAAACTATGGCCCACATCTTATAATAGTTCCAAACGCCGTTTTGGTTAACTGGAAGAGTGAATTGCATACTTGGTTACCATCTGTGTCATGTATTTTTTTATGTTGGAACGAAAGATCACCGGTCAAAATTATTTTCTCAAGAGGTTATGGCTATGAAATTTAATGTCCTTGTGACTACTTATGAATTCATCATGTATGACCGAGCAAAGCTTTCAAAAATTGATTGGAGGTATATTTGGATAAAGAGTGTAAATATTTAGGATGGAATTTTACAATGAAACTGGTTTCGAATTTGGAAAAGAAAACACGGTCAACCTTTAATCAAATATGTGTTTGAATGGTTTAAGAATAGATCAACTCAATACACCGAAAAATGAATGAAAGCGGATTTAAGAATTTTGACAATAGAATCAAATGGATACGGGGCTCGTATGAGATGGTCCCCCAAATGGTAACCATGAACAAAAGACTCTTACGGTTCTATGACATGGACTTTAAGGACAAGTATTGGGCTTATAAAAAAAACGAATACATAATCATAGTTTAAAAAACATTGATGGATGAAAACATATGACTGGTTTGGGCATCATGACAAAGGGCAAGGATTTGGTAGATAAGAAGATGAATATGATAACAGATTTTGGTGCACCAAACTTGTGTCCCTGATTAAATTCCAACTTTAATTCTCAAATCCATATCACCAAGCAATAACCAAACCAAAAGACCACTGATTTTTGCAACTTGAAACCTCGAGTCGCTCAGTGATGTTGAAGATTCTCGTATCACCACTAATCCCACATTTCAACATCGCACTCTGATAAAAAAACAACCACCAATAATAAAAGGAAATAAACCTTTAATCACATCGATAACGCCCTAATTTAACATTTTTATGGATTCTCTGAGTAGGCACAATCTTAGAACTTGGTAATCCTCTGAATAGGAGCATCCCTATGATGATGTGAATTCAGCCTCTATCTCGAACTTGAATACAATAACCAGGTACATCACCTATGAATAGGAGAATCCATATCACGAGGAAACGCTTCACTCACATACCTTAGGAATCCATGTAATGCACTAATATGCTATTAATGAATTAGTGAGAAATGCCAATGAATGCAAAAATGATGAGCCAATAGGGGGAATAAACATGAGGGCAAATTTTGAGGTATTACAGCTGCCCCTATTCAATCAACTGCAGACCTGAACGGATAATTGCAACAGCTTTTAGACGTTCAAGGTATGGAGTGATTGAATACTCGAATAAAACCTGAAAATTTGCACACTGAGAACAACCGGAATGCCATCTGCCCATTTATTTATTTATGTATTTTTTGATTTTGACCTCTGAATAGGTAACGGAGAATGAGACCAGGTGGGAATATGCTAGGAAGAATGCCATCCTCGCACGACAACTCACAAGGGATCCTCGAATCCAACGTGAAACCATCCTCGAATGGAGACGCAAAGGTATACCGGCCGCAGGCGGTAACCGAACACAAAGAAAAGAAAATAGGACGAGATGGAACGGGACCATTGTACTTAAATGGTAACCCGAAACGTGACCGTTGTACTGAAACGGAGACATGAGGAAATGAGATTGTTGTACGGAAACAATACTCAAAGACGAGACCATTGTACTTAAATGGAGACTCGAATGAAATGGGATCGTTGTACTTAAACGAGAGCCCAAGCAAACAGGATCATTGTACTTAAATGATAACCTGAGACGCGACCGTTGTACTGAAACGGAGACGCGAAAGGAAATGAGACTGTTGTACTGAAACAAGACTCAAATACGAGACCATTGTACTTAAATGGAGACTCGAGTGAAATGGGATCGTTGTACTTAAACGAGAGCCCGAGCAAACAGGTTCATTGTACTTAAATGATAACCTGAGACGCAACCGTTGTACTGAAACGGAGACGCGAAAAGAAATGAGACTGTTGTACTGAAACAAGACTCAAAGACGAGACCATTGTACTTAAATGGAGACTCGAGAGGAACGGGATCGTTGTACTTAAACGAGAGCCCAAAACGCAACCGTTGTACTGAAACGGAGACGCGAACAAATGAGACTGCTGTACTGAAACAAGACTCAAAGACGAGACCATTGTACTTAAATGGAGACTCGAGAGGAACGGGATCGTTGTACTTAAACGAGAGCCCAAAACGCAACCGTTGTACTGAAACGGAGACGCGAACAAATGAGACTGTTGTACTGAAACAAGACTCAAAGACGAGACCATTGTACTTAAATGGAGACTCGAGAGGAACGGGATCGTTGTACTTAAACGAGAGCCCAAAACGCAACCGTTGTACTGAAACGGAGACGCGAACAAATGAGACTGTTGTACTGAAACAAGACTCAAATGAGGATAACAACAAGACTCGGTAGAAGTAACCACCCTGGGAAACGGAGTTGCATTCTGTGGGGAATACTTCAATCTGATTGGAGATGTAACGGGTCTTATGTAATATACCTCAAAACTGGCCCATGCTGGCATGCATATGTTTGAATTTATGGCGTAATGCTCCATGACGATGGAAATGCTACGCTTTGGAGGATGCAAATGTGATGAATATGAGTATGCAAAATGCAAGGAGATCTCCTGATAAGGAGACTACAAGTATCCCATATGGCTTGACTGGGGAGAAACGATGATCACTGCATTGATCTGGTTCATCCTGATGAGGAGGAAACAACTCTGCGGGGAATGTTGTTACTGATGCACCGGCTCTGAACTGCCGCCATTGCCAAAAAATAAATTGGATTTTGAGATTGGAGTGCCAAGACCCTGCTAGAGATGAACCCTTCTTGAACTCTGGTGGGGAAGTGAGGACCTCCTGACTTGGCTGGGAACCAAAGGCATGACACCGCTGAGGGAGCAAACTGCTGGGGAGGAATGACACTCCTTATACTACCGAGAACTGCCCCTGTCTGAAGGGAAACTCCTGCTTGGGGATGACATCCACCTTCTGCTACCTTGCTGGGAGAAATTTCAACTTCCACATTACTGGGGATGACAGGTGATGTCAATGATAAAGCTTCATGCTGAAGATAAAAGCTCAGGCTGCCACTTACTGGGGATAAGAGATAAATCCTCTCATGTTGGGAATGAGAGATGTAAGGCGTCTCATGCTGGGGATAAGAGACGATGATATCCTTCTGCTCAAGAAGTAACCTTCCATTTTCCGCACTATTGGAGAAGGAATTGTCTAATGAGATTTGCTAAGTAATTTTGATCAATGAAGCTTGCTGATGAAATAACTCTTGAAGTACTGTGCTGACAATGGCTTTGCTTCCAGCCTCTGGGTTGATAGATCGTCAACTAACCATGATTGAATAATGGTTCTCTGAAATTTTCAACTCGCCTCCGACTAAGGTCCCTCGAAAGAAAATGTCTCAAAAGGATTTTACAGAAAACATGACATACAAAATGCCTCAGTGTCTTCAAACTCTTGGAGAGATTCGTTGGATCTCGAAATAACTGCCCCAGATTGCATGGTCTGTGTAAGAATTTTCCTCGTGAGGATTCATGAAAAACCTCATATCACTGTGAGATAGTGTGTCCTAGTATTTTGAACCTTGGGAAGGTGCTTCTGATTAACCGTCTTCAGGAGAAAGTAACTTCCAGTGCTCTTGGGGTGGCCTGCCCCAGTACAAGTCTTGAAGTGATCACCTCTGAATGAATGCTTTGAAGAAAAATACCCAGATCAACTGTTCTTTGAGAGATTGCATTTCGAAGTAATTGCCCCAGCTTGGCTGAATTTTGAAGAGATTGCTCGACATGATTGCCCCAGATTAATTGGCTCTTGCTACGAGTGTTGGGAAAATCCCTACTCAATGGGGTTTTCTTGAAAAGTGCACCTCGATATGATCGTCCTTCGGAAGTTTCAGACTTCTCAACTTGGCAAGATTAAGCTTCTGGACTGAAGTTTCGTATGTGAATTTTTATGATGCCCAACAAATATATGCAAGCAGAAAATGTTTATTCTAAGAATGAAAATTCTAATGCAACACACATGTTAATCTTGAAGTTTTACTGTAAAAAGATGTTGCAAACCTTTGTGAGCGAATCACTGGTTAATATACGACATAAAATTTTTGAATAGTAAAAAGCATGCACATGCAACACCAACAAAGAACTTTTAGCACAACTCATAGGAGTCAGGAACGCGGTCTCGTGGTAGTACGCTCTCAAAAATAACCCTGTTTCAGTTAGGACTTTTGAGGGTTGTATCGTGGCCTGGTTCACGGTTATAGAAACAAAGGATATAGGCTCGAAATTTATTTGTGCCCACCCATCTTCGTGATGTTCTCCATTCCTATGTTCAGCTAGCTTTCACAAACGCTCACTTTTCAAAAAGGGTTTTGTGATGGTTGAGGAACCAATTACACTTACGGTTTAAGCACCACTCAGGTTGTTGTTTGGAGTCAGTCACCCCTCTTATCATTGGTGTCTGTGCCACACAACTTTGTTCTTGTTCAAGGATCTTTCTTGTGTAATCCTTTTTGTCTTTCGCTTTTGCATTATTTGATTATCCCTAACTTTTGCCTGGACTGATTCTTGTGAATCTTTGATTGTGAAGTCCAGCGGGATGCCCTAATTTTTGCCTAAGTCGCTTGTTTTCAAGTTTCGACTTAGCGGGCTTTCTCATTCTTTTTTTTTCAATTCTTTTTTTTTTTGAACAAATCGTGTGACACTGCTTATCTTGAATGCTTTGCGAGGGTCGTGACTGTCTCACTTCTTGGTTGTTGAGGAATAAACATTGTGGTCTCCGGTCCTTGGACCTCTTGATTAGGATAGCCATTGTGGTTCCTGGTCATTGGACCTCTTGATTTGGTACAACGAAAGGTAATGAATCCTCAGATTTGCACTCATTTTTGAAATTTGAATGCTCGGTCAAACTAACTGACGCCTACCCTGCCCCTGGGTTAAGTGCGAGGTTTTTTCATGCAAAAAGAAACTCCTACTTCAAGGCTCAAATGGGTTGGCGAGGGTCTATCTCCCTTATATCTCCGGTGTTTAGGATTTGAAACAATGCCTGTACATCGTCAACAGGGTCTTTCTCAAAAGCACACAATTAGAGTTTTTGCGTTTTCATTTCGTCATCCTCCCTGATAGAGTTTAAGCTCAACAGTTGGTATTGCAATGCACATACATAAAATCATGAGTGAATACGAATGGATTACTTCAAGAAAAACATGTGCATTATATTATGATTAACATTCAAAAACAAATAAGTTTCATGCATGCATACAAATGTTTAAACAAACAATATAAACTACAAATGAAAATGCAGTAAAGAAGCTGAACATTGCCATCATTGAGGAGACTTGACTCCGTCTGGACTTATTGCTTCTGAAGATGCCTTTGCAAATTGGGAGACCCATTTGATGAGGAGACTTCAATATGTGAGCATACTTTCTGGCATGATGACCTTTGAGTCGATCAAATTCGGGACCTTGTCTTCACTTTTGCCTCTGAAAGACTTGCAATCTTCAATTAAAAGGCCAGGTGCCCCAGAATGGTAGTCATACTTGGCCTTGAAACCTCAAGGGAAGCTTTGTCGGAGATGATCCTGATGTGATTAGATCAACTGGTTCGAACTTGAGTAAATGAGGAAACTCATTGCACGTACGGCCTCAGAATATGATCAAACTTCTTCTCGGGTTGTTCTGGCCTTTACCCATATGCTTTTCCCCAAGGATTCTCTTGGAAGCTGAGGTTGGATGCTGACAATCGACATCTGGAGGGAAGAGGTTGATAAATGAAGTTGATAAATAAGGTTGCTCGGAAAGATCTCAGATGATCTCCTGCCTACGTATCTCCATTGACTAATGGAGAATCAGAGCAGCGTAGTTCCCCTCAATAGGGATGAAAAATAACTTTGTTTCCTTGACACCACATTCAGGATTTCCATAATCGGCTTATCTGAGTCTTCATCTGGTTGACTTCCTCTTTCAACAGTTTCTGATTCTGAAATAAAGCTTATACTTCTGCCCTGAATGGCCTCAGCTGGGTCTTCCTTCGATTACCCCCGCCCGGAGTTGCTTCAAATACATACCTTAACGAATGTGATTCAAGTTGTCCATTCTGATGAGAAATCAAGTCAGGAAAAGAATCTGTCTCTGAACACCTGTCAAGAATGCAAGGATGTATGCAAATGCCATGTTCAGTTATTTCTGAGGAATCTATCAGCTTTGATTCAAGTTTTGACACAGAAAAATCTAACAGCATGATTCAGATATGCGATCCTCGGAAATAACTGAACATGTGTGCAAAAATGCTATGATGTCATGTATGCAACAGGCATGTGATCAATGGTCTGATGTTGGTGCCGGTGTTGAGCAATAAGTCAAGTGTTTGAATAGAACCATAATAGTAACACCATCTCTGTATAGAACCCCATAACTGAGAACCCAATAACTGTAAAACTGGATCACATAATTGAACAGTCACTAATGGTGTTGAAGCTGAACAACGAGCCAAGTGTCTGTGGAGAGTCATAATAACAATCACAATATCAGGGTCACAATGATAATCACAATAATAATTTCTCTGAATAGAAATCCCGGATCTCTGAATCAAAGAACCAAATAACACTGAACAATATTGGCAAAGTGGGTATGTTGAAGCTTAGGGTTCCTGCAAACCTGTAAACCCCTCCCAATCTCACGGGTGTGCTACTCGGGTCAACATCACGGACTCTCAAAGCCGAATAGCAATAATACGTTCACCATTTCCGAGAAATGGCTCATGACCAAATCAGGGAATCGGTTTGGCATTATGTACTACTCAGGGAGGCCTCAGCTGAGCCCAAGGAAACAAGCATCCCTCACAAGTCTCCAGCTTCAAGCACTGAATCGAGAAACAATAGTACATTCATCCCGAAGGGTACAATACTATCGTCATATGATCAGTTTGCTTTAACTGAATTCCTATGAGAGAACCAGGCCATCCTATGCGAGTTCCCAGTGGGCCCTCGGATGCGAGTGGGTTTTCCAACAAATGTGGTCTGCCACTGTCATCACTGGAGAGGGATGTTTCCACAAAGGTTCTCAATGATCGGTCCCCTGACTGCACATAACTATCAAGGTAGCGCATCAACCCAGAAAGATTCCGGTATCAATACATTCCCGAGAAGGTCGCAAGTCAAGGTGTGGAACTCACTACTACCAACATAGCAAGATGCCATGAAGCCAAAGTGGAACCACTCTAAGTCCTAGGGTGCACTCAAGCCGGGTAGTTGGCTTATCTCTCAGTAACTCCCAACCCACAGAAAAAATGAAAACCAGCACAACCAGACAGTCCAGTATAATATGATGCATGGAAAATAAAATACTGAAAAGCGGTAAATAAATGCGATAAAGTAAAGCTGTAAAGAACTGTAAATAAAAACAGTAAAGCTAAACTAAAGCATGCAGCAACAAGCATATAAACACCCAAAGAAACAAAACCAAACAGGCGCTAGGATTGACTCTACAAGGGAAACCGGAAGAATCAGGTTAATCCCCAGCAGAGTCGCCAGCTGTCGCTCCCGGGATTTTCATCCTAGTACAAACGCGAAAGTGGCGCGGAAAAGGTAGAGTCGCCAGCCAGACATTTTTATCCCAAAGGAATGGGAAAGGTAATGTTGCACAAACCTGAGGAAGAAGGAAAGGACAAGGCCTTGCGAACCAAAGATCTGAATTCGGGAGTCGGTTACGAATTGAGAAGGTATTAGCACCCCAATCCGTCCGTCGTACCCGACGGGATCCACGCTTGCTTGTTTGTTTCAAAGGGTGTGAAATATGATGCTGAACAAAACCGCTAACTGGAATGGAAATGAGGAATGAAAAAGGAATTGAAATAAGAAAATGGAAAGAAAGGGGGAAATGTAGGGAAAATAAAGAATGTGCTCGAATGGGCCCTACCCCACTGCCTACGTACCTCATCGGGATAAATGAGGATCAGAGACGCCGTAGTTCGTCTAACTAAGGCGGGAACTATTTGTTTGTGTTTTTTATGCTGGAACTGCGTATGTCTATGCTCAGGTGTTGCAGGCTCGTCTGGTACGAGTGCGTTTACCGTCTTGCATGAAAGACAAGTCGTCGCAAGTTCGCGTTGTGAGTGAATGAGATGAGAAAAGAAGTTCCCGCAGGATAGTCGTTTATTGTTTGTTTTTGTATTTTTAAAAGAAGTGTTTTGAATTTTTGTTTGTGAACTGTCTTGTACTAAGACCTATCCATCGCGGGGAGTATTTATTCCTCGCCCCGAAACAGGACGCGTATAAACACTCCGCAACAAAGTCTCGTGTCGTACAAGATTGTTCGGTTTTTTATTAAGTGTTTTATTGCTTTTCTTTTGAGATGAGAAAGAATGACTCAAGTTGATAAAAGGAAAAATCTAAGGGACTAAGACTCAATCCTAATGTGTTATGTATTTACAAAGTGATCCTAATGGTTAGTGAGGTTTTCTATTCCTAATGGAAACTTAAAACTACTAGAATTCAACTTACTTCTTAATGAAGTTAAGTTGATTCTAAGAACAAATGGGAATCCTATACAAGTTGTAACAATAAAAATAATCAAAAAATGAAGTTAAACATAAGGAACAAACTTCTAAAAAAAATGCCTTAAAGGCATGAATAAAAAATAGTCTATTTATTTATTCTATATTCTAATGGAAATGAAAAATTCACCTAAGTGTTAAATCTAAGTCAAACTTAATGTTCATCCTAAAACAAATTAAATTAAACCTAAGTCTAATATTAATTCTAGGGTTAAACTTAAACTAAACTATTTTATTATTTTTTATGTATTGAACTATATTTTTTCTAATGGCCTAAACTAATGGGAATTATGTCTAACTAGGCTTAAAAACTAATATTCTAAAAAAACTCCTAGAAAAATTATGAAAATTAAATTGTGGGATCCTAACACTATCTAAAATATTATATTAAAAGGGATCCTAAAAATACTTATTTTTCTATGCCTAACAACTAATTATTTTAAGCTAGGAATTAACTATTATTTCCTAAGTATTTTATTACCAAAACCTAAGATAAAAATTCCTAAAAATTCCATTAAAAATATCCTAAGCAATATTATGAGTCTTTTAATTATAGAAAAAAGAATGGCTCAAAAAAGTGGTTAGAAGCTATTTAAATAAAATAAACAAAATTCAGTACAATTAATGGAAATTCAATAACCCTAATTAATAGAAAAATTCATAATTAAATCAAAAATAATCAAATTTCAGAAAATGAAAATGTCAAACATTTCTAAAATCCATTATTAATCTACTTGATTTTTTGGGGAATTTTTTAATGCTTTTTCCTATTTTTTAATGAATTATTTCTAACTTATATTAACTAAAAATAAAACCTTAAAGAAATTAAGCAGGGGGTGTTAATAGTGATGTTTCTAATTGTTTTCTTCTAACTGGGCTTATGCGGGGGTGCCAATAACAATATGAGTGAGGCCCAAACGTGCTGACATGAGGGGGGTGCATTAAGCTGAGTTTTTATGTTGTTTTTGCATGGGCTCAGAAGCGGGGAGTGTGGATAACAATTCTAGGCCCAAAACGCATCAGCCATGGGAGAGTTATAACTTCCTAATCATAATTTATGAAAAGTTAATGGCATTTAATTGAATTTTATTAATACCTAACATACATTATTACGGCTAATTGTTAACTAATTAATATTTTATACAACTAACATATAAACAAAACAAAAGAACAAACCTCAAACCTCTTCCTTTCCCACACGCGTTCTCTCCATCTGTCCCTCACCCTCTCTAAACAGCAAACCCTAACTCACGAACCGACGGCGGCGCCTCCCCTTCCGACGGATTCTCCCAAACCAACATGCCAAATGCCAGCTCCGGTCAGCTTCCTCTCCCTCTCCTGTTCGTCACCCTAAAGCCTTAGCCGCCGTCAAACGCTTCACTCCGATTGAACCCCTCAAACCTAATCCAAACGAAACAAAGCTCTTCTCCTTTCTTCCACACGCCTCGACTCCGAAGGGGATTTCTTCGAACCCTCCATCAACCAACGAGATATTCGGAACAGTGGACCCTCAAAGGGTAAGGTAAACAGAACTTTTCCCTCTTCATTCCTCGGCTTCTTCTGAATTTCCATCTCAATTTCTCTTCTGGATCTTTTCTAATTACAGACCCATTCCCCTTTTGTTATGGTTATGTTCTTGATGCAGGAGAGTTGAAGGAGTTTTCAATTCGTTGAGCCAAGTCCACTTGCAGCGCCGAATCCGTTTTTATTGTTAGCAATCTTTGAACATATGAATCCGGACCATTGTGGTTGTTGACGTGCAGGCCGAAAGTGTGATTTACGGTTGGATGATGGAATCAGACTGAACGAGCTTAGCGAAGATGCAATATCGTCGTTCTTGTTTGAGACTATTTCTGTGCTCTCTGCCTTGGTTCTGAGTATCTCTTTACTCTGTTATGTCTGCCACGATTACGAATCTATGCCCTTGAATCATGACTGTAATCCTGAATCCTTGCAGGTGCAACTACAGATGCTTGGTGAAGGTCGAAGCGATTTGTGGATTACTGAATGGTTACAGGCTCATCAGTGCTGAATCGTGTTTTCTGTGTTGAAGACGAGAGTGATTTCGAATCAACATTACTCAGGTAAAGCAACTTGTCTCGCTTCAATTCTTCTGATTATAGGTATTGAATCACCTTACCCAACTGGTGTAACTTTGGCTAAATTCGCATCAATATTGATGGGCTCAATTCTTTCCTTGATTCTTTTGCAGGTTAATTCATGAAGAAGCAGGATCTATTCTTGATTACAGATACCGAAAGATTGCCACAAGACCACTGAAGGCTGGTGAGTGTTGATCATAGACAGGGTGTTGAACAACACAAATTACAGAAGATTGTCGATTTCGTGACGGTTTTGGTGGCAATTGTAAGAGCCGTGCGATCACTGATCAAGGTAGCTTACAAATCTCCGAATACGATTCGAGCTTGGACCTTAGACTCGCAATTCTTTCTTCCTTCTTTCCCTTGTAAAAGACCCTGTATTATCTCTTATTTGCAGGAGATATAATGCTGTCCATGGATGTAATCGAAGCTTGAGGGAGACAAGGTCTTCGAACTCTTCGAACTCAATTCAATTCTGTTTATCTGTTTCTTCTGTGTAGGAACTGATAGTTCATTGTTACAAGCTACCGTTTGAGGACGATGATGGAGAAGAAGAGTTTGAAGAGTTGAATATTAGTGGTGAGGCTTGAAGGTGAATTCAGAAGTGAGATCAAGGTACCAAGAAAATTGAAATGGTTTGAGGGAGGGAAAGAATAAGAAGATTGAAAGGGTAGAAGGGACTGAAAGTGTAAGCCAAAAAACTAATTGAAGAACCAGAGCTTCCATTTATAGGAGCTGATCTTCTAGCTTTGTCTGGAATTTTCTGGTGAGTTCTAGAATTTTCTAGAAACTTGTTATTTTTTCTGTTAGGGAATTGATTAGGAATTAAAAGTTAGTTATGTTCTGCTGTGATTGTCTTAACGGTTAATTAGGAATTTGTTGAATTCTGTTATGAAGTGTTGTGGATTCAGTTAGTTAGTTAGGATGCTGTTATTAGTTATGAACAAGTTGTGAATTTGGTTAGAAAAAATCAGTTATGATCCTGTCATACTTTTCTTTCATTTTCTGTTTTGAACTTGTGGAATCTTTTTCTTCTGAACCTTGTTTTCCATTCTAATATAGATTTTAATTTTTCCACCACAGCTTGATCCGCGGCTTGAATCGCTGTTGAAAGAGTTCTCAAAACATAAGGACGGTGACAGGAATAAGAGGATGGAGGCCTTAAAAACAATGATGTTGACAGATATAGAGAGATGCTGCTGGAGCAACAGACTAGCCTTCCAGGTGATGCTGCAGAGAGAGATACATTGTACTTTCAACTTTCTTAACTCAGGCTACAAGATTACAGGGTCTTTCTGAAGAAGAAGTCAGAGCTGCCGCAGCTTGTGCTGGTGAAGAAGTGATGATTAGAAATCGTTTTACAGAGATGAATGCTCCAAACAATGGCTCATCTTCTGTCAGCAAGTATTACAACCTTGCTCATGCTATGAATGGAAAAGTTTTAAGGCAGCCATCAATGTTGCGGGCTGGAACACAGAGAGTATCAGCTTGTTGGATTGCAATGGATGCTTTCTTTGTATAACAACAAATTAAATAGAATTTTGACTGATGAGATGGGTCTTGGCAAAACAGTCCAGGTTATGGCGTTAAATGCATGCCTAATGGAATTTAAAGGAAACTATGGCCCACATCTTATAATAGTTCCAAACGCCGTTTTGGTTAACTGGAAGAGTGAATTGCATACTTGGTTACCATCTGTGTCATGTATTTTTTTATGTTGGAACGAAAGATCACCGGTCAAAATTATTTTCTCAAGAGGTTATGGCTATGAAATTTAATGTCCTTGTGACTACTTATGAATTCATCATGTATGACCGAGCAAAGCTTTCAAAAATTGATTGGAGGTATATTTGGATAAAGAGTGTAAATATTTAGGATGGAATTTTACAATGAAACTGGTTTCGAATTTGGAAAAGAAAACACGGTCAACCTTTAATCAAATATGTGTTTGAATGGTTTAAGAATAGATCAACTCAATACACCGAAAAATGAATGAAAGCGGATTTAAGAATTTTGACAATAGAATCAAATGGATACGGGGCTCGTATGAGATGGTCCCCCAAATGGTAACCATGAACAAAAGACTCTTACGGTTCTATGACATGGACTTTAAGGACAAGTATTGGGCTTATAAAAAAAACGAATACATAATCATAGTTTAAAAAACATTGATGGATGAAAACATATGACTGGTTTGGGCATCATGACAAAGGGCAAGGATTTGGTAGATAAGAAGATGAATATGATAACAGATTTTGGTGCACCAAACTTGTGTCCCTGATTAAATTCCAACTTTAATTCTCAAATCCATATCACCAAGCAATAACCAAACCAAAAGACCACTGATTTTTGCAACTTGAAACCTCGAGTCGCTCAGTGATGTTGAAGATTCTCGTATCACCACTAATCCCACATTTCAACATCGCACTCTGATAAAAAAACAACCACCAATAATAAAAGGAAATAAACCTTTAATCACATCGATAACGCCCTAATTTAACATTTTTATGGATTCTCTGAGTAGGCACAATCTTAGAACTTGGTAATCCTCTGAATAGGAGCATCCCTATGATGATGTGAATTCAGCCTCTATCTCGAACTTGAATACAATAACCAGGTACATCACCTATGAATAGGAGAATCCATATCACGAGGAAACGCTTCACTCACATACCTTAGGAATCCATGTAATGCACTAATATGCTGTTAATGAATTAGTGAGAAATGCCAATGAATGCAAAAATGATGAGCCAATAGGGGGAATAAACATGAGGGCAAATTTTGAGGTATTACATTGTGCTCCATTGTTCCACACTTGGCTCCTCAGGCATCTACCCAGGACAGATGCATTTTTGAATCCTCATCAGCAGAAAAACTGGGCTAAGAGACTCACTGCTCTAACTTCAGCAGATATCAGATGGTGCACCCAAAGCACCAAGGGCAGGGATATCATCACCAGCTGTGGGCATTTTCCCAACGTGCCCCTAATAGGAGTTAAGGGGAGTATTAATTACAACCCTCTGCTGTTCAAAAGACAACTGGGCTATGCACTGGTCCACACTCCTAAGGCACAGGACTTGGTTGAGACACTCTATTGTGAGAACAAGCCTAATCTGGCTATTGTTAGGCAGGAAGCCTGGGCCTGGGATAATGTTCAAACCAAGGGAATAACCATTTTGGGGAAGTGCAACAATGTGGCATCAGCACAATACTATGATTGGTCCCGTGCCAGGGCTCAGTTCTCTGGAATGCCCTTTACCATAGAAGATATACCTGAATCATCTTCAGCACCACCCCTTGCCACTATCAGTTTGGAGGAGTTTGAGAGCTTGAAGGAAAGAAATGAGAAGTTAACCCAGGCTTTGCAGAAGACCCTCCGGGAGAGGAGTGAGGGTAGGATGGAGATTGAGAGGTTAGAGAAGTTGAGAGTGGAGCATCTGGTTAAGATTGAGAAGTCTGGGGATTATATCAAGAAGTCTAAAGCTGGAGAACAAATTCTTAAGAATGCTTGCAAGGAAGCCCAGTTCCAGAGAGCAAGGACAGACTTGTATCTGAAGGAGAGTCAGGCTAGGTGGGTCAGGATCACCGAGGCTCGTATTCTGGAGGACAAGAGAGTTCAAGACAAGATGGAGCAACTGGAAGCTAGTGCAAAAGAACAGCAAGAAGCCCTGGCAGCAGCCCAGAGGGAAATATCAGAATTGAAGGTCAAAGCTGGAGTGAAGAGGTCCAAAGACCAAAGTCAGCACAAGAAGCTAACAGCAGCTGTTACGACCCGGAATCTCCTCATCAGGAATCTCACGGAGCGTCCAGCTGATCCTGTGACCGAAGCGCTTCTCAAGGAAGTTCGTGAGGATGAGTTTGGTCTTGGCATTTGACCATTTGTTTGTTGTTGCTTTCATTCCATGTACTTTTACTTTCTTATGTATTTTGACCCCTCAGAGGGCTTGTATTTGTAAACAAACTATGTACCATTTTGCTTTCGTAATATATGTATTAGTTTGTTCCATCCAAGTTTCACTTCGAAAGCAACATCAACAGCATCTTCGAGGGTCTGGAAGGGTCAAAACTGAATGCCAAGCCGGATACCTTGAAAACAAATAAGCATACTGCATTGCATGTTAACCCTTTTGTTTGTTTTGTAGGTTTTTGTTTTATTGCCACTAACTCTGTTGTGATGTTCAGGAACTATTGCTCGGCGCCGGGTATTTCCCCTCAACCGTCCGCACCGTTATCCAACCCGTAACAATCTTCCGGGCATCCAAATGGATCAGATGCAGCAGGACCTTACTGAGGTCAGAAATCAAATGGCAAATGAAAGGCTAGAAATGAGGAATCAAATGACTCAGTTTATGGAAGTGATGAACAACATGGCTCAGAGCCAGGAAAGATTGAGGGCCATGGTGGAAAGGCAAAATCAGGAAGATCCACATATAGGGACTGCCGGCACCAGCAACAATGAAAGGGTCCAACCCCATGTTAACCCCCCTGTATTTGGCCCCCACCTTCATCCAGAGGTCAACATCCCTGCAAATGTTCAAGGGACTGCCACTGCAGCCAGGATACTTCAAGAAGACCCCCAGGAGGATCAATTCACAGTAATGGGTGCTGGGGAAGAAGCCTATGATAGAAGGCTGGATGAGATAGCTGAGAAATTGAGGTCCTTAGAGTCTCAAAACTCTCTGGGTTTCGACGTCATGGACATGGGCTTGGTAGACGGGGTCAGGATCCCCCATAAGTTCAAGCCTCCTTGTTTTGAAAAATATAACGGGACTTCATGCCCCCAGACTCATTTACAGTCATTCCTGGGGAGGCTGAAGGCCTATACTATGGATGAGAAGCTTTGGATGTTCTATTTCGAGGACAGCTTGACAGGAGATTCAAGAGAATGGTACTCTCACTTGACAAGGGCAACTATTAGATGCTGGAAGGACCTGGCAGAGGCCTTCATCAGACAGTATCAGTACAACTTAGACATGGCACCCAACAGGACTCTCCTAATGGGAATGTCACAGTCGTCAAGGGAAAGTTTCCGAGAATATGCCCAGAGATGGAGGCAATTGGCTGCTGCTGTCCAGCCACCTATGTCTGAAAGGGAAATGGCGGATATGTTTATGAACACCCTTCAGGGGACTTACATTGACAGGCTGGCTGCTTTCTCTTCCACTAGCTTTGCAGATGTTGTCATAGCCGGGGAGAGAATTGAAAGCCTATTGAAGATGGGTAAGATCTCAGACAACGGTGCAAGCTCGTCCAGTAGTACAAGGAAGCCTTTTGCAGGCCCAAGAAGAACTGGCGAGACCAATGCCATCCACACCAACAGGGGCAGACCTCCATATGTTCACAGGTCAGTGGCAGCAGTCACCATTCCCGCTCCAGCCCATCCTCAACCAGTTTATCAACCTCCGCAGCAAAACTATCAACAACCTCAGTACCATCAACAGAATCAGTATCCTCCGAGAAGTTACAACAACAGTAACACCAACAACAATAATCAGCCAAGGCCATTCCAGCAGAGGCCTTCTCAAGCTAACAGGGTGATCGATCCGATCCCTATGCCATATGCTACATTGCTGCCACAACTCCTGAAACTTAACCTAGTTGAGCTAAGGACGTTGGCACCTCCAGATCCCAACAGTCTACCCAGGAATTATGACTCCAACGCCAGATGTGCCTTCCATTCGAATGCACCTGGCCACAGTACAGAAAAGTGCAGAGCCCTGCACATGAAGGTACAAGACCTGGTAGACTCAAAAGCTCTGAATTTTGCACCACCACCCAATGTCAATAAGAACCCGATGCCAAACCACGGTGGTCCCAGAATTAACGCTATTGAAGAAGACAACCCGTCTTATTTAATAACCAGTGTGGGTCAGATCCGGACACCGTTGGTAGAAATTAAGGCTCAACTCCTCGAATGTCAAATGTTCCCGGGGTGTGAGTTGGGGTGTGCTTACTGCAATATCTCGGTGAATGGGTGCGATAACCTGAGGAATGGCATAGATGGTCTTATTCAGAGTGGCCAACTCCAGATCACCACATCATTTCCTACAAATCCAGCAATCTCAACAGCAACAACTCCAGAACCTCCTACAACTGCAGCAACCATTGTACCTGACAATTCTTCGGTTTCATCAACAAGTACTTCATCTATCATCTCAACTAATCAGCTATCAACAAATTTTCCTGCTACAACTCCAGCACCACTCCATTTTGAAACTCCTACAACAACAACATCCATCCTTCCACCAATGTCTCCTACAACACCAGAAACAAATCATGAAGACGTCTCAACTGTCACAATATTTTATGATCCTGAAAACAACTCTGCCTACAATTTAGAAGGTGCTGCTCCCATCAGAGCACCAGTCACAATTTATTACGATCCACAGACTATCACAGTTCCTCCCACAGCTGCAATCAGTCCAGTCACTATCACGGTGCCTGGACCAGTACCTTATGAAAGTAGTAATGCTATCCCCTGGCATTACGGCTCTGACTTGTACTGTGAAGGACAAAGAATCACTTTTGAATCATCAACCCCTGCACCACAAATTGACAATGTGGGAGGAGGCGGAGGCTTCACTCGAAGCGGACGTCTTTTCGCTCCACAAATTCAGAGACCCACTGCCGAAGCAGAAGCTGCTGCTAAAGCAAAAGGAAAAAGCCTGTTGCATGAAGAACAGACAGTTAAAGAAGCTTTGAAAACACCATTCGATCAAGAGGTTGATGAGTTCATGCGAATCATTAAGAAGAGTGATTATAAAATAGTGGATCAGCTTCATCAGACGCCTTCCAAGATCTCAATCTTATCATTGCTTATGTGCTCCGAAGCCCATCGGAATGCACTACTCAAAGTCTTGCACGCAGCTTATGTGCCTGAAGAGATCACCGTCAATCAGTTGGAAGCTGTAGTTGGAAATGTTAATGCTAGTCACGGACTAGGGTTCACCAATACTGATCTCACTACGGAAGGCCGCAACCATAACAAAGCCTTGCACATAACCATGGAATGTAAAGGTGCTGTCCTTTCCCATGTGCTGGTAGACACGGGGTCATCCCTCAATGTCTTGCCTAAAAAGGCCCTGGTGAAGCTAGAATATGACGGATTGGCGTTGAGACCCAGCAACCTGGTGGTGAGAGCCTTTGATGGTTCAAAGAGATCGGTTCTGGGAGAGATTGAGTTGCCCATAACGATTGGCCCGCAGACCTTCAAAACGACCTTCTACGTGATGGATATACAACCTGCCTACAGCTGTCTATTGGGTAGGCCATGGATTCACGCCGCTGGCGCCGTGACCTCTACCCTTCACCAGAAGTTAAAATACGAGTGGGAGGGTCAAATCGTTACAATCTGTGGAGAGGAGGATATTTTTGTCAGCCACCTGGCTACCTATAAGTATATTGAGATGGATGGGGAGATCCATGAAACAATGAGTCAGGGGTTCGAAGCTTCGAATGTCAATGAAACATCTGCTGTGCCTGGAACTTCTATATCATCATACCAACAAGCCCGGAAGGTTGTTGAGGGAGGAAACGCCCAAGGCTGGGGCAAACTGCTATCAGTGGAGAAGAAAGAGGATAGATTTGGGTTGGGTTACAAACCAACTCAACAAGATCAAGCAGAGGCTGCGAAAGAGCCCAACTTTGTGAGTGGGGGGATGCTCACCCCTGATGCTGTCAACTGTCTGGAAGACGAGCTGGAAGAAGAACGCAACCTGGAAAGCTGGATTCGTCCAAGGATCCCGGGGAGCAGTATCTCAAACTGGTCTTCCCAGGAAATTATAAGAGTTACTCATGCAGAGTAATTATTATTTCCTGTATTTTTATAGCATGCATCAAAGTCTTGCATCTTGCCCAAGATGACAAGACTCATTTTGTAATCGGGCCATCTGTACTTTTTGTGCAAACAAGATTAATCAATGAAATATCAGACATCTTTTTGCAAACGAGTCTTTTTTCTTTTCCGTTCACTGTTTTTCTATTTTTCTTTTTGTACAAAAAAATAAATGGCAGTGTTTTCAAAATGACAATTTTATTTCACTTTTCTAAAACAAGATTAAAATCAAATCACTAAAATGAACCAACTGAACCCTTGCAGAGAATGCCTTCCAGACAGCACCGACAACAGCACGGCTATGACTTCGTATGACTTTGACAATCCAATCAATCAAGCCGATGAAGGGGTTGAAGAAGAATATGAGCTTCCTGAAGAGCTAGCCAGGTTGTTAAGACAAGAGGAAAAGGTTATTACTCCTCACCAGGAGGAGGTTGAAGTGATCAATCTTGGTACAGATGAAAACGTGAAAGAAGTTAAAATCGGGGCCTGCCTACAAGACTCAGTGAAGAGACAACTGATAGACCTGCTTCGAGAGTATGTGGACGTGTTTGCTTGGTCTTATCAAGATATGCCAGGGTTGGACACCGACATTGTTGTGCACAAGCTGCCTTTGAGGGAAGAATGCCCGCCAGTTAAACAGAAACTACGCCGAACTCGTCCCGACATGGCTATGAAAATCAAGGAGGAGGTACAAAAGCAATGGGACGCCGAGTTCCTTGCTGTGACTAGCTATCCGCCGTGGGTTGCTAACATAGTACCTGTGCCTAAGAAAGACGGCAAAGTAAGAATGTGTGTTGACTACCGGGATCTGAATTGAGCCAGCCCGAAAGATGATTTCCCTTTACCTCACATCGATGTATTGGTTGATAATACGGCTCAGTTCTCGGTATTCTCCTTCATGGACGGATTTTCAGGGTACAATCAGATCAAAATGTCACCTGAAGACATGGAGAAGACAACATTCATCACACCCTGGGGCACTTTCTGCTACAAGGTAATGCCATTTGGGCTGAAGAATGCTGGCGCAACATATCAACGGGCTATGGTGACATTATTCCACGATATGATTCATAAAGAGATAGAATGTTATGTGGATGACATGATTGCCAAGTCCCTTACCGAAGAAGACCACCTGGTAAATCTGCTCAAGTTGTTCAAGCGTCTGAGGAAGTACCAATTGAAATTGAACCCCAACAAATGCACATTCGGGGTGCGATCTGGTAAGCTGCTGGGATTTATTGTAAGCGAGAAAGGGATTGAAGTTGACCCTGATAAAGTCAAAGCCATCCAAGAGATGCCTGCACCGAAAATAGAGAAAGAAGTTCGAGGGTTCTTAGGTCGATTGAACTACATCTCACGGTTCATATCTCACCTCACTGCAACCTGTGAACCCTTGTTCAAGTTATTGAGAAAAGAACAGACGGTCAGGTGGAACGAAGACTGCCAGAAGGCTTTTGACAAGATCAAAGAATATCTGCAGGAACCTCCAATCCTTATGCCTCTAGTTGAAGGAAGACCTCTGATAATGTACTTGACAGTATTAGAAGAGTCAATGGGGTGTGTGCTGGGCCAGCATGACGAGTCTGGTCGAAAAGAGTATGCAATATACTACCTAAGCAAAAAGTTTACCGACTGTGAACAACGTTATTCACTGCTCGAGAAAACTTGCTGTGCTTTAGCGTGGGCTGCTCGCCGACTGAGACAGTATATGTTGACCCACACTACTTTGTTGATATCAAAGATGGACCCAGTCAAGTACATTTTCGAGAAGCCAGCTCTTACCGGACGGGTTGCAAGATGGCAAATGATTCTCACAGAGTATGACATCCAATACACATCTCAGAAAGCCATCAAGGGCAGTGTATTGTCTGAATATCTTGCTGAGCAACCCATTGATGATTACCAGCCTATGAGGTTTGACTTCCCTGATGAAGACATCATGTTCATAAAAGCAAAAGATCATGAAGAGCCTGTTCACACTGAAGGGCCCGACCCAGAAGAAGAATGGACTATGATGTTTGATGGGGCTGTTAACATGAATGGTCGTGGTGTTGGTGCAGTACTCATTACACCCGAAGGAGTTCACATGCCTTTCTCGGCAAAACTCACTTTCAACTGCACTAACAACGAAGCTGAATACGAAGCTTGCATTATGGGTCTTGAGGAGGCCATTGACCTCAGGATCAAGACATTGACTGTATTCGGAGATTCAGCTCTGGTAGTTAATCAAACCAATGGAAAATGGTACACCCACCAGGATCATCTGATACCTTACAGGGATTATACAAGGAGGCTACTGACTTTCTTCACAACGGTCAAACTTGAGTATATCCCTCGGGACGAGAATCAGTTCGCAGATGCTCTGGCTACCATTTCATCCATGATCAAAGTTCAAGCTGCTAACTTTGTACCTCAGATTTCAGTGTCCAGACTTGATAGACCAGCATATGTGTTCGCAGCAGAAGTTGTCAAAGATGATAAGCCTTGGTTCCATGACATTAAATGCTTCTTGGAGGATCAAGCATACCCACCTGGGGCATCTTCCAATGATAAGAAGACTTTGAGAAGGCTTGCTGGTAGTTTCTTTCTGAACACTGATGGGTCTTTATACAAGAGAAACTTTGATATGGTGCTCCTCAGATGCGTCGATAGAACAGAAGCAGACTTGTTGATGCATGAAGTGCACGAAGGATCTTTTGGTACCCATGCTGGAGGACATGCGATGGCCAAGAAATTGTTGAGATCAGGCTATTACTGGATCACAATGGATGCAGACTGTTGTGCTTATGCCAGGAAATGCCACAAATGCCAGATTTATGCAGACAAGGTGCATGTGCCTCCCAATCCTTTGAACATAATGTCTTCACCCTGGCCCTTTGCTATGTGGGGTATTGACATGATTGGTAAGATTGAGCCGACTGCTACAAACGGCCACAGATTCATCCTGGTCGCCATCGATTATTTCACCAAGTGGGTTGAAGCAGCCTCATATGCAAATGTTACAAGACAAGTGGTAGCCAGGTTTCTGAAGAGAGACATCATATGTCGGTATGGAGTGCCCGAGCGAATCATTACTGATAATGGTTCCAATTTAAATAACAAAATGATGGCAGAGCTGTGCCGGGACTTCAAGATTCAACATCACAATTCTTCTCCTTACAGGCCAAAGATGAATGGCGCTGTTGAGGCAGCAAATAAGAATATCAAGAAGATTGTGCAGAAGATGGTAGTCACTTACAAAGACTGGTATGAAATGCTACCATTTGCCTTGCATGGGTACTGCACGTCAATCAGAACGTCCACTGGGGCAACACCATATCAGCTTGTGTATGGTATGGAAGCAGTCCTACCTGTCGAAGTTGAATTACCCTCTCTCCGGGTACTGATGGATGTTAAACTGAACGAAGCAGAGTGGGTTCGGTCCCGTTTCGAACAACTAAGTCTGATTGAAGAGAAGAGATTGGCTGCGATCTGTCATGGGCAGCTGTATCAGAAAAGAATGAAGAAAGCCTTTGATCAGAAAGTCAGGCATCGAGAGTACCAAGTGGGAGATCTTGTGCTGAAGAAAATCCTCCCTCCTCATACAGATCACAGGGGCAAGTGGACCCCAAACTATGAAGGACCATTTGTGGTAAAGAAAGTTTTCTCTGGTGGAGCGCTGATGCTCAGCACCATGGATGGTGAAGATTTCCCGTCCCCTGTGAATTCAGATGCAGTTAAAAAATACTTCGCATAAAATGACCCGCTGGACATAAAAACAGAATGTAAGTCCAGGCAAAAATAGGGCATCCCGGCGAGTCAAAAACAGAATAAAAGATTCGGGCAAAAATAAGGGAAAATAAACAAAAAAATGTACACCCGCTGAGTTGAAAAGCCACATTGGACAACTCAGGCAAAAATGGGTATCCCGATGGATCGAAAACCCGAAAGGGCGATCCATGCAAAATAAGGGAATAAGCGAACAACTGCATTCTGAATTCGTCTGTATCATCTACAACTTGGTAAGCTTCGAAAGGATCAAGCCTCAGCCAGAATCAACATTCTTCAGAAAGCAAGATGAGAAGAACGTCAAAAGTCATACGAGTCATAGTGAAGAGGAAGCTCCTTAAAGCGTCATCAACACTGCCAACATTTTGTTTCTCAATTTGTAACAATCTCCTTATTTCAGGGGACTTGTTTCTTTGACTGTATCTCACCAATTCAGGGCATATGAATTAATAAAACCAGATTTTCAGTCATGTCTCGTCTTGTGCGTTTTTTATTTGCAAAAAATGTCTGATGTCTTAAAAAGAAAAAACTGATTGCATAAGAATACAAATGCTTATCTTCAAACAAAAACATGCTTGCAGGAGATATACTTACTCGCAGAAGTATCTAAGCTCCTATGACGGAATCCAGTAAGGGATACCTCGGGATTATCTTGTGCGTTTTTCTATCTTTTTCAGGATTGCAGGTATCCAGAATGCAACTTGGGGCAGGTAAGCTTCGTCCCAGCAAGCAGGCAAACCAACACTCAATTTTAGCACCCGAAGTGCTCTCTCCCCAGCTGAGTTGCCTTTCATGACTCCTCCCAGCTGAGTTGGCCACTTGTTGCTCATCCCCACCAGAATGGGCAGGTATCACAAAAGATGCCCATATCCCCGGCTGAGTCAAAAAGCTGCCGTAACAGAATTTCTAGGGAGGTCTTTCAGTGATTCCTCTCTTTCTCCCCAGCCGAGTTGTCATCTCGCCCTCAACCGAGTATAAGAGTCAGGAAGCTATCTCCCCACAGAGCCCCAGCCTCTATCCAGAAGGGCAGCACACGAAGGAATCACAACAGAGTGAAGAAAGCTTCTTCAAACCCCAGCTGGGTCTCTCATTTATAAGGATAGGTTTATCAGTGACCCGTATCCCCAAGCAAACATCATCTTATTAGATCTACCAATGATCTCATCCCCAGCTGGGATGTCTACTTCAAACAGATCGACCAGAGATCTTCGCAACAACGGGATCTGAATCCCGGTTTGGTATCTTTGCATAATCATAGCATTCGCATCATATTCACCCACAGAGCGTAGCATTCCGTCTTAACACGGAGCATTACGGCAAAAATCCAACACATAGCATAATCATAAGCCATGTTCTAAACCAACACTTGTGAATAATAACCATTCATCAACAATGTACAAAACCCCCACCAGGGTCCCCAGCAAAAGCAGTTGCCTCACAAATCACAAACACCAATATATACTCCCTTGACACCCGTCCGTGTCATCACTCCCCAGTAAAGTCGCCTGAACACTCTTTGCAAACAACACACCCGTATTGCAGATACTTCCCGACACCCGTCCGTGTCAAATCACCAGCAGAAAGCCAAAGACATCCTCTTTGCACTCACATACACCAATATACATTTCCTTGACACCCGTCCGTGTCATTTCCCCAGCGCAGTCGTCTACACTTTTATATACTTGTTGATATTATTATACTTTTCTCTCTTGACACTCGTCCGTGTCACTCTCCCTAGCAATTAAACACTCATCTATACAATACTCATACTCATTACTCATGTTACATTCATATCCCCACAGATTCAACACTAGTCCTTGTTCTTTGTTAACCCGTTGGTACTCATCCGTACCATCATCACTGAACAGGCGTCCAGCGTTTGTTTCTACATGATACTCGTCCGTATCATAGTCTTAAGGATGCTCGTCCGCATCTTTAATCCATACACCGTGTCAAACACTTTTGTCCTCTTGAATGTAGATGCTCGCCTGTGTCTACTATTCCCCAGAAGAATCCTCTCAGATTCAACACTCGTCCGTGTTCTTTGTTAACCCGTTGATACTCGTCCGTATCATCATCTTTGAACACGCGTCAGTATTTGTTTCTACCCGATACTCGTTCGTATCGTAGTCTTAGGGATGCTCGTCCGCATATTTAATCTATACACAATACCAAACACTTATACCTTTTGTTTCTTGGATGTAAACGCTCGTCCGTGTTTACTACTCCCCAGCAGATCGTCAACAAAGCATATTTCCTTTTATCTAACACTCGTCCTGTGTTATGATAAACCCTGAGAGCAGCCGTCCCCTGCTAGGTGGTCGTCCTCCACCTCTTGATGGTCGTCCTCCATCATGCTCATCCGATGGCCGTCCCCATCGTTGATTTTAGCAGCCGTCCCCTGCTAGGTGGTCGTCCTCCACCTCTTGATGATCGTCCTTCATCAATTTTATCCAATGGCCGTCCCCATTGTTGATTTTGGTTATCTGGCATTCGTCCTATGTCCTGATAAACCCTGAGAGCAGCCGTCCCCTGCTGGGTGGTCGTCCTCCACCTCTTGATGGTCGTCCTCCATCATGCTCATCCGATGGCCGTCCCCGTCGTTGATATTTTTTTCGGCAGCCGTACCCTGCCAGGTGGTCGTCCTCCACCTTTGATTGCCGTCCCCATCATAATTCCTTTATTTCCCAACAGAGCAGCCGTACCCTGCTAGGTGATCGTCCTTCACCTTTGATGGTCGTACCCCATCATCTGTTTTTTTCATTTATTCTTTAACCCGATGGCCGTCCCCGTCGTGGTCCCTTTTCCTTTTCCTTTTAGCCTGATGGCCGTCCCCATCGTTGGTTACCCTGCTTCATGAACTTGATGGCCGTCCCCGTCATGTTTCATTGATCCCCATAGAATTTTACAGCTTTACTTGATGGCCGTCCCCATCATAATATCTTATTTTCCCCAGCCAGTCGGCCGTCCCCGTCTTGGCTTTACCTTTTATCCCCAGCATGTCGGCCGTCCCCGTCATTGCTTTACTTCACACACTCTTCCCAGCATGTCGGCCGTCCCCGTCATTGCTTTACTTCACACACTCTTCCCAGCATGTCGGCCGTCCCCGTCATTGCTCTTTACCCAGCAGTCGTCCTCTGCTCGACGATCGTCCTCCGTCGCCCACACTTTTCAATATACTTTATTTCCCTTTACAATCTATATCCCTTTTCTTCTTCATTTAGTGAGTGCAAATTTTGGACTGTCTTTGGTATTCAACCACAAGTTACCTTGTTTGCCTGTTAAGCCGTTGCTTACATCCTGCACAGCTAACTCATGTTTGAATAGGGGCAGCTGTAAACACCCCAAATTTTCCCTCACCCATTCACACCATGGCTTGTGATCATTTCATATGCATAAACACAATCATATCATCTCATATCTCAATTTTGAGTCACTGCATAGTTTCTAAGTCATCTGCACCTAGGGTTTGTGATCTGAGCAATCCAAGAGCTTCTTGAGCCACTCCAAAAGCCACCAATCACTTCAAAGGGGTCCATGTGTGTTCTTATATCATATAACATCCTCTCAAAGTCAAAAATACAAAAGAATCACAAGAACTGGAAGTGGTATGGATGCAGAGCCAAGTTTGACTGCACAGTTGACCTAAAATTAGGGTTTTGGTTTCAGAGGCCATAACTCCAAATTTTTTGGTCATTATTGTTTCCATTGGTCTCTATATGGTATAGGGAGTATGCATATCAATTTTCATGAAGAAATTCCATGGGGAAGTCATCTGATCAAGGGTTGACTTTTCAAACAAGTCAGTGCAAAATCAGGGCATCTGAGGCCCCCAATGACCCAACCAAGGGATGATCTTCATCATTTTAAGTGTATATGATCTTTATTTGATCATGGAAGAAGGTTGAAGTTCACAAAAATCAAGAATTTGAAGTTTTTGCAAAGTTGACTTTTTAGGGCATAGTTGACTTTTAAAGAATATGTCATTTTAGGTCATTTTTCAAACCTTACTTTTTGATCCAAAAATGCTTCAAATGGAAAAACTTTGGTCATGAAAGTTGTAGAATACATTTTTCCCTTTTCAAAAAGTACAAGAACATGACCTAATTCATTTTGGATCAAAAGTTATGGTGTGTTAAAGTTGGCAAAAATCACTAATTTTCAAGTTATGCACCAATTGGAAAATTTGCAAAATCATGAACCAAGGCAAATTGTAACTTCTAGTTCATATCAAACCAAGGCATAAACATTCCATGTGACCTAAAATCAGATTTGGACCAAGATTTCACATGATCATGTTTGGCAAAGTAAGAGATTTTCATGAAGTTTCAAAAGTAAGCAACTTGCAAAAACTATCATCACATCTCACCCACTTGATGTCTTGGATGCTGAACCAACCATAGCTTCTCTCCTCACCATGCTGCGCCAGCCCATGCTCTTGTACCAAGCTAGAGCTTAGCCCATGCTTTCCTTACACCAAAGTTGACAATTTGCAAAAGGTGACTTACCTATCACAGCAGGCCAAGTCACATCCTCTGGCCATTTGGAATTGTTTATACTATCCATTTGCAAGCTAAACACATCAAGAAGCCAAGCTGAAACAGACCCTAGCATCACATTCACAAACTCACTCCATTTTGCATTTTCCTTCGAATCTGTCTCCACAGGCCTCAAACACTAAAACCAATTCCACATATCAACTCACCTTGCCTCGTTGAGCAAAGACCAACAAGATTCAGGCTTGAACTGAGCAAGAACATAGCTTCACCATTTTCCACCCCAGTCTGCATTTTCCTTCGAATCACCTTCCACAGCCATCAAACATCCAAACTCTTTTCACCAACAAGTCAAACACATCAAAAGGAACCAGAACCAACCATTAACAGAGCTTGAAACCACTCACACACAAACTCCATTTTCTGCTACACCAGAACTGGATTTCTCAAAGCAGCTTGTCTAAGCTCATTCCAAGCCTTCCATTAGCATCAGGGGAGCCTAAGAAGTCCATTTGCACGCAAAGGAGGCTCTGGAAGCTCAATTTTGAAGCTTTCCAGCTCAGGTATGATCATGAACATTTTCTTCCAAAGCTTGCATTTTAAGTCATAAACTGGTTGCTCATGTCTTGCTGATCATGGGGATGGTTTTAAAATTGAAAATGAGTGAGAGATGAGTTTGTATGATCACTCTGAAATTTCACCCGTGGATTTTGTTTCTTTCGATTTACATGATTCTTGGGGTTTAAATGATGTTTGAGGGTGGATTCATGACCTAGGTTGTTAGAGGATCATTTGGCTGTGCTTAATTTGATGTTTAGATGCCTGAATCATGTTTTAGGGTTTTGATACCGCCGGAGAAGATGACCGGAGCTTCCCTCCGGTCACCTGAAAGTGCTTTGCCCTAATCTCAGGTCATTAGTGCCATTTGAATATTGAGCGTAGGATTGCCTTGACCAGTTGACTTCCCGCGCGCATGAAGGGCTCAGATCCTTTTGCTTTGCCCTAATCCACTTTAATTAATTAAATAAATCATAATTAGGTTAATTAAATCAGAACCAACCATGGCCCTTGGATTCGCGCGCCAGTCAACTATCCCAAACCCAGTTCAAATCTCCACCATTGGATCTGCTTACTTTCTTTTATTTCATTTTTTATTTCATTTCTTTTCATTTTATTTGCACAATTTATTTAAAATAGTAAAAATTGTTTAAAAATTATGAAACTTTTTCTCAAGAGTTTTATTAATTTCTAAGACACAAAAATATTTTTATTTTCATTTTTAGCATTTAAAATGTATTTTTAAATATTTAAAAGTTTATTTTTAATTGATTAATGGAAATTAATTTATTAAAAATACTTTTAGGTATTTAAAAATCACCAAAAAATTCATGAAATGTTCTAAGACATTTAGAAACATTGTACAACCTTCAAACCAAATTTATTTTTTGATCTTGATGCATTTTAAGAATTTCTCATTGAATTAAAATCATTTTTGTGCATTATTTTGATCCAAAGTTCAAAAAATCATTTCTGCCTATCCATGAAGAGTTGGACATTGATTCTTTTTGCATTGCATTGTGTTTAGCATGTAGTTTGTGAGATTAAATGGCCTTGATTTGATCTTTCATTTTCCATTTGTTTGACATTTCTTTTGTTTAAGAACCCTAAAACCCTAAAAAACTTGTAAAAATCATAACTTGAGATTGATTAGGAGTTGAGACCTCTCTTTTGGGCATTGGTTTAGTATAGGATTAGGGGTCCTTTGAGTGGCATTTTCAATTTTTTATCTTAGGGTTTGCTTCTGATTTTGGTTTTTGTTTGATGTATTGTTCATAAACCCTAATTTGGGCTTTCATATGCATCCATCTTGCATTCTCTTGCATAACATGACTTGCCATGACATTTCAAGCATCCATTTGATTCATTTGACATCATAGGACATATTGAAAGCATGTTTGATCATTGCATCATGTATTTGCCATGTTGTATGTCATGTGCACTTCATAACTTTTCATGTATGTTCATGGTTCATAACTTGCTGCATTTGCATTCATGAACTTGTATGATCATTTCCATGTGCTGCCTCATGTTTATAGCATCTCATAGCATCATTAGCATCATGTATATGCTTCTGGTTTTGTTTCTCATCATGTCATCTCATCCCATCTTGCATTGCATTGCATTTCTTTTCTAACCTTTCAGGTGGTAAGTGACTTTGAGAAGTGAATTTGCCTTCACTTCTCATAACTTTTCTTTTCATCTCTCTTGCATCCATTGCTGCATTTTTATATGTGTTTGAGTTTGAGCTTGCTCATTCTTCTTCTTCCCACTTTCTTTCTTCAAGTGACTTGACTTCTTGGATGAAGCAAGTCACTTTGCTTCTCTTGATCCTTTCATCTGCTTCCTGGAGGTTCCATTGAAGACTTCTCTTGTAAAACCTCACAAACCTTAGGAACAACCAAGCATGACAATGATTAGGGTTTTGATTAGTCTCCCCTCTTAGTTTTGCCTTTGTGTCTCTTTGAGTCTTCTCTTCTCACCTCATAATCAGGGACTAAACCCTAAAGGCTTTAAGGCTTTGTGATTAAGCTTATGCCTGCATCCTTCTCTTAGGATGAAGTGTATAACTTTAATCCTAAGTGTTAAACCCTTAATGTGTTTAAATCTCTTAATCAATCCACTTAATAAGTATCAAGACATCACACTTGTAACTTGGGCCTTGCATTAGGGTTCTAATTCTTCCTTAATTGGTTAAGAAGGACTAACCCTAGTGTTAATGGACAAGTCCCCCTCAAGTTGTCTTACAAACCATAAAATTCACTTCTTCACCATATCATTAAATAAAATCCACTTAACCAAAGGCTTGTTTTGTCATGAGTTTAGTCCCTAATCATGGATTAAGTTGAGGAGCTTTCCTCAGCTTAAACATTCTCATCTATTATCCTTCTATTAGGATGGTGTAATGAGTCTGT
Organism: Lathyrus aphaca; assembly: GCA_963966055.1. NCBI lineage: Eukaryota > Viridiplantae > Streptophyta > Magnoliopsida > Fabales > Fabaceae > Lathyrus > Lathyrus aphaca. Next base: position 397,911,821 of record OZ014521.1, on the reverse strand, counting down.
TTAATCCTTGATTATGGCTTAACCTCATTACTCAACACTAAACAAAAAACCACAAAAACATCTAATTAATCACAAGTAGGTTAATGATCTTAATCCTACACCATAGGTGATTAAGTGTGAGAATCTGACTTCACACTTAAGGTATTCTCATTACCCCTAATCAGAGGGAAGATGTGATGAGTTTACTAAATCCATTGGTTTAGACTTAAGCTCATTAAATTATGACAAAATCCAAAAGCAATAAAAGACTGAAAACAAAAAAAACAAACAATAATCGTCTCCTTCGGGATTCTTTTCTCATCTCATTCACTCACAAACGAGAACTTGCTTCTTCCGTCTAATGCAAGACAGTTTGCACCTGAGCCAGACAGGTCATACACTTGAGCATTGACAAGTAAGCAGTTCACAAGTCAATTCATCATTCAATCTCTTTGGGTCGAACTACGGTGTTCTGACTTCCTCATTGCACAAGAGGATACGTAGGCATAACCTAACAGTTATCGAACAAAAGTCTCTGTGCATCCCCCCCTTTCCAGCTATTCTTTAAGCCTCATGATCTTGAGCAATTCATTCTTATTCCTTACACTGACACTGTATATATCACACTTCACTTCCCTTACACTGACACCTGTACATCTTTTCCAGCTATTTTACACACAAATTGCACTGGCACTACCCCTTTAAAACACAAATCTTTTAAGCGTGGATCCCGTCGAGTACGGCGGACAATCTGGGTGCTAATACCTTCCCAGGTTGTAACCAACCCCCTTTCTCAGTCTCTCTGGTTCGCAACCGTCTTATCCATCTTTTTCTAGGTCTATGCAGCATTGCCTTTCCTCCGGGATAAAAATGCCTAGCTGGCGACTCTATTCATCTCCAGTGAGCTCACGGCTGTGTGTTCTCACTGTCCCTCTCGCCGACCGTTCGCGTCTGTACCTTTATCTGGGCCGGTCCCACTTATCGGGAGCGACAGTGGTTATGCATTGATTATCGACAGTTGAACAAAGTGACAATTAAGAACAAGTATCCACTTCCAAGGATCGATGATTTGATGGACCAATTGGTTGGTGCGCGTGGTTTTAGTAAGATTGATTTGAGATCAGGATATCACCAGGTTCGTGTGAAAGAAGAGGATATTCAGAAGACGGCTTTTAGGACACAGTATGGTCATTACGAGTATTCCGTGATGCCATTCGAATTTCTAATGCACCAGGTGTGTTTATGGAATACATGAATCATATTTTTCATGAACAGTTGTATCGTTTTGTGGTTATGTTCATCGACGATATTTTGATTTATTCTAAGTCTCAAGAGGAGCATGAAAAGCATTTAAGGATTGTGTTACAGATTTTGAAAGAGAAACAATTGTATGCTAAGTTGTCGAAAGTAAGTTTTCTTGGACATGTTATTTCTGATGGTGGTATTAGTATGGATCCATCCAAGATTGATGCGGTAATGTAATGGGAAGTTCCTAGATCGGTTACGGAAATTCGAAGGTTTTTAGGCTTGGCAGGTTATTATCGGAGGTTTATTGAAGGATTTTCAAAGTTGGCACTTCCTTTAACGCAGTTGACTTGTAAGGGAAAGGCTTTCATTTGGGATATTCTTTGTGAAGAGAATTTCATTGAGCTTAAGAGAAGGTTAACAATGGCTCCAATCTTGATTTTTCCAAATTCGATGGAACCATTTGTGGTGTTTTGTGATGCTTCATTGTTTGGGTTAGGTGGTGTTTTGATGCAAGATGGAAAAGTTGTGGCTTATGCTTCAAGAAAATTGAGGGTGCATGAAAAGAATTATCCTACGCATGATTTGGAATTAGCGGCCATAGTGTTTGTTTTGAAATTTTGGAGGCATTATCTCTATGGTGCAAGATTTGAAGTTTTTAGCGATCACAAGAGTTTGAAGTATTTATTTGATCAAAAGGAGTTGAACATGAGACAAAGAAGGTGGTTAGAGCTTTTGAAGGATTATGATTTTGGTTTGAATTACCATCCAGGTAAGGAAAATGTGGTGGCCGATGCCTTGAGTCGTAAGTTGTTACATATGTCCGTATTGATGATAAGGGAATGAGAACTTTTGGAGGATTTTAGAGACTCGAGTTTGGTTTGTGAGATGACACTGAGAAGTGTGAGACTTGGTATGCTACATGTTACGAATGATTTTATTGCAACCGTTTGTGAAAAGCAAAAGTTGGATTTGAAGTGTTGATTTGATGATGAATGGGAATGAGGATTTCAAGGTTGATAGTTTTAGATTTTTGAGATTTCGTGGTCATATTTGTATTCCCGATGATGAGGAATTGAAAAATATGATGTTGGAAGAAGGACACCAAAGTAATTTAAGTATTCATCTGGGAGTGAATAAGATGTATCAAGATTTGAAGAAGATCTTTTGGTGGTCCGGATTGAAGAGAGATGTAGCTTATTTTGTTTATGCGTGTTTGACTTATCAGAAATCTAAGGTGGAACATCAGAAGCCTAGTGGTTTGATGCAACCGTTGGATATTCCAGAATGGAAATGGGATAGTATATCGATGGATTTTATTACGGGATTACCGAATACGCAAAGAGGTCATAATGCTATTTGGGTGATTGTTGATAGACTTACTAAATCTGATCACTTTATTTCGATTGATATTAGTTATCCTTTGGAGAAGTTAGCTAAGATTTGTGTTTATGTGGTTGTGAAGCTGCATGGGGTTCCTAAGAGTATTGTATCGGATAGAGATCCTAGATTTACATCGAGGTTTTGGGAAAGTTTACAAAAGGCTTTGGGTTCTAAGCTAAGATTGGGTTTGGCTTACCATCCGTAAACAGACGGTCAAACCAAGAGGACAATTCAATCGTTGGAGGATTTGTTGCGTGCTTGTGTGCTAGAGCGAGGTGGTGATTGGGATAGTTATTTAGTGTTGATTGAGTTCACCTACAATAACATTTTTCATTCGAGTATAGGTATGGCACCATTTGAGGCTTTGTATGGTCGGAGATGTCGAACACCTTTATGTTGGCATGAGACCGGTGAGAGGACGGTAGTTGGACCAGAGATGGTACAACAAATGACAGTAAAGTTGAAGTTTTTTCAGGAGAAGATGAGAGCTTCTCAAAGCAGACAAAAGAGTTATAATGACAAGAGAAGGAAAGATCTTGAGTTTCAGGAAGGCGACCATGTATTTTTGAGAGTTACACCAGTTACGGATGTGGGTCATGCTTTGAAGTCGAAGAAGTTGACTTCTCGTTTTATTGGACCTATCACATTACTGCACGAGTTGGTGTTGTGGCTTACCGTGTGGCGTTGCCTCCGAATCTTTCGAATTTGCATGATGTGTTCCATATTTCGCAACTTCGGAAGTATGTTCTGGATCCGTCACATGTTATTCCTATGGACTAGGTTGAAGTAAGAGATAACCTTATGGTGGAAGCTTTACCGGTTAGGATTTTGGACCGTGAAACCAAGAAGCTAAGAGGCAAGGATATTGCGCTTGTGAAAGTAGCGTGATAAGGTGCTGCGGAAGGCAATATGACTTGGGAATTAGAGAGTGAGATGCGAGAGTCGTATCCGGAGTGGTTTGAATCAGGTAAGATTTTCGAGGACGAAAATTTCTAAAGCGAGGGAGAGTTGTAACACCCCGATTCGATTATTTCCCATTTTTGTTGAGTCTTTTAATTAAATTGAATGATAATTGTTTCAATTGTGAAATTGATGTGTTATATTATTTTACCGTTTTTGAGAATTTTCGGGTAAAATTAGATTGAAGGGTATTTTATACATTTGCTATTTTAAATGATAAGTTATAAATTAGAATTGTGAGAAAATGAGTTTTGTTGAGAAAATAGAAATAGAAAGAAAGTTATAAATTGTGAGAAAGTGAAGGAAAAAGAGAGAATATAAAGAAATAGAAGAGAAGAGAAAAGAAGAGAAAAAGAGGAAAAGTTGGAATTCTTCAAGATTGCTCATAGGAATCGAAACAATCAGGTAAGGGTGTGAAATATTGTTATCTTAACTTTGTACGTGATTATGTATGTGTTAGATTGATTGGGTTTTTGTTTTGGAAGAGTTTAGAGAATGTTAGGTTTTTGGGTTTTTGATGAAAATCTAAGAAAATGGTAGATTAATCGGTTAGAACTTGTTATAATCGAAGTATGTTGTTGAATACATGTTAATGATCATGTTTATGGAAGCAATCCCTTGCTCATCGAGTTTTCCAGAGATTTTCTCGCTCAGCGAGCGAGCAGGTCGCTCAGCGAGCCTGGGGGTTTTTAGGTTTGGTGTTGTTGGTTTGTAACTTGAGTTTCGGTTATCCGTTTTCAGTGTTCTTTATATCGTTTCGAAGCTAAAAACATGTAGAAATTATTGATGCTAAAATATATAATTTTTAGCCGACTTTTACTCGACTTTTCCGATAAAACATAATTAAGTTAATTATGGAATTGTGGGATTAATTGTGATGTAGTGGCTGTTTGGCAAATAGATGCATCTCGTGAAGTGAATAGGAATGCATGATTGATTGTGAAAGATCCATTGCCGTTTGGAGTAATTAATACAAATGTACATGATTTGTTTGTGATTGTATAAGATGAATGCATAATTATATTGTGAATTTGTATGCATTTTCAAGAATGTTGTGTGTCATTTTGCATGTGAAGCATAATGTATGCATTCTTGTGTTGTGGGATTCTTTGTGAATCTGTTGTAACATCATGTGCCCATGTGGGGTGTCAGCGATGATTACAAAATTATTATGTGCTCGTGTGGGGTGTGGGCAATCAAATTGTGTGCCCGTGTGGGGTGTGAGAAATCCATAAACATTGTGTGCCCATGTGAGGTGTGAGCAATGAGTGATTTATTCACAAATGATTGTGTGCCCGTGTGGGGTGTGAGCAATCAGATTGTGTGTCCGTGTGGGGTGTGAGCAATCCATAAACATTGTGTACCCATGTGGGGTGTGAGCAATGGGTGATTTATCACAAATGATTTTGTGCCCGTGTGGGGTGTGAGCAATCAGATTGTGTGCCCGTGTGGGGTGTGAGCAATCCATAAACATTGTGTGCCCATGTGGGGTGTGAGCAATGGGTGAACATCGTATGCCCGACGGGGAGTTACTTTAGGTAACGAGCGATAGTTCCAATAGTTCCTGAGTGAACTTGAGATTATTGAGTCGGTACCGCATTGCATTTGTATAGAGTCGTGAGTCGGTCTCTATGATTTGCATTTATCTTCTATAATTGATATTGGTGAATAAACATGAATAATGTATGTTTATGAAGAGTGATTGATATTGGTGAATATACATGAATATATATATATATATATATATATATATATATATATATATATATATATATATATACACACACACACATTGTGATGTATATGTGTGAGGAGAAATGAATTGTGGTGAGAATATGTGTATGTGTATTTTTATGTTGAAATATATAATTATATGCATTGTTATTATGATAATATTTCTCACCCTTCTGCTGTTTTATGATGCTCTATGAGGCATTGTAGAGTTGGTTTGCTGGAGATCTTTTGTGAAGCCTGTCTTCATTCTTTTGGTTGGTCGGCTCTGATATGTAGCACCGGGTAGCTAGGGTCGGCTTGATGCCTTTTTGTGATACATTGTGTATATGTATTTTGGTGATGGATGTTTATGTAAACATGAAATATTTGGTGAATCAACTTGATATATATATATATATATATATATATATATATATATATATATATATATATATATATATATATATATATATATATATATATATATATATATATATATGTATGTATGTATATATGTTTGATGTTGATAAATGTTTTAGTTTCCGCTGTTATATTTAATGTTGAGATATGGGTATAAGGATTAAATCCTTCTGTTGTAAGTTACCCAAATGTTGCATATCGTTATATGAGCAGGTGTTGTATGTTTTAATTTCAAGCATAATGTGACATGCCTCTTTTATACCATGTTTAACTATACTCTGATGAAAATTTAATATGTGTCTAAATGATTAATTGAATTATTTGGGGGTATAGAAAGGGGGTGTTACAGGACGCCTATTTACTTCACACAGTGCCAAACTAGCAAAAACAAGTCTCTCCCATACTTTCTTGGCTTCATAAAAATGTTAAATGTTTCCAACCCAGGACATGCTATAATACCAAACGCGTCACAATTCATTCCATTCTATTTGAAATCTTTATCCATATAGAGGGCTTAACAACATACATAAATATTTTGGTTTTCTTCTAAATCCATCTACATCAAGGATACATAAGTCTCCGCGTTTAAATTCTCCTTCCAAATCTCAATCTCAAAAATACCATATCCATATCCAATTGTTATAGAAGCCCTCTCAACCCCCTTTGACGCAAACTAGCATCCTTACTAGCATGATACGAATCCCTCTCGCGTTTATTTTTCTTTTACTATAATCATCACAAATGTTATTTCCACCCTAGTCATTCTTATTCAATTTATGTTGCATATCTATGAACTTCCCCAATACTATCACATTCTTCCTGATACCGATATTTTGTCCCATAACAACATTGTTACACTTGTTCTCATCTTTTCCCATTTTCAACAAGAATCACTCAACTTCAAACACACTTCTCTCCTTCAATACAATTCTCTTAGACACAAAATCATATTCCAAAATGAATTAAATTTCATGTAGACCCCAGAACTTCAAGAATCACTTAAATACGAGTTACGAGTAAAAGGTTATCACATTTGCAATGGTTGCTGGTCCAGAAATCCCGTATACGAATTTCCACCAAAATCAGCACCAGACCCAAATACTCAAACGCGTCTTTCTACCTCTTCAAAAATATGTTAGAGACAAAATGTATATGAAAACTATAGGGAATTTCGTAGACTTTTCAAAAAGTTCAGGATCGCTTCGATCGAAGTTACGAGCGAAAAGTTATGCTCCTTATACTGAAGGTTGTTCCTAATTATGAAAATGAAATTTAGAATTGCTGAACATGAGTTCCACCTCTTTCTCTTGCTCCTAAGATCCTTAAACTATCTTCATTCTTCACTAAAATATGAAATTACTCCTACTTCAATTTAATTGCACTCAAAGCATACCAACCGTCACAAATTCTTCATTATCTGACAATCAACCATCAACTAGATCAGTTTGTTCAGCCTCAAGGACCTCTAAACTTTAACCTCCCGACAAGAATTCATGAATCTTAGCTCTTGTAATTTATGAAATAATACCAATCCAACAAATCTTGCACTCATACAGTCAACAACATACTGAAATAACTCCTCACACTGGAAACATCTTAGGAAAGTAAGCTTATCCCCATCTTACTTCGAACCAACACCTGAAGACAAACAGTTAGAAAGCAGCAAGTACTGACAGTGTTCCACACACTTGTTGCATACTAAAGGATAAACAACAGAAGACAACATTTGTCAGACAGACCGACCTGCTATGATACCACTAATGTAACACCCAACTAAATCCAGCAGATAAATCACCATATAATTTAGTCAAATTAACAAAACATCATTCACAAACATGGGTGTCACACCTTCTTAACTTCTTACCACAAATGTACTGCTCCGTAACACGGGTTATCACCTGCAAGTTACCCACGTTCGACACAACAATTCAAAGCAGAAAGGGTTAGTAATTATAATTATTATAAAATTGATAAGTAATAAACATAATATGGAAACACAAACTAATACAATCAAAAGACATCATCATATACTTTCACATAATTAATAACAAGGAAAATTATCCAAATTGGTCCCTTAACTCTACCTCAGGGTCCATTTTTGTCCCTTATCTTTAAAAAGTTTCAAAGTGGTCATTTAATTGTTCAAAAAGAGCCACGTTAGTCCTTTCTGACCAATTTTCCCAAACGGCGTTAATTTTTTACAGGGTGGAAGCTGATGTGGCACTAGGTTATACACGTGGCACATGAATTGGCAAAAATTCCCAAAAAAATTCTAAAAACATTTGTGGAACATAGGATTCAAACTCAGATTCACTTGGTTGTTAAAAATCAAGTCAAACCACTACACCACTTCACACTTATTTGTATTTACAACACAATGATTTGGCTTTATTGTATAAATTCTTTCTCTTTCTCTATCATCTTCTTCATTTCCACCTTTTTTTTGCCACTACCAGCAAGACCAATAACAAGTTGTGCATAACCCATTTTAGCCTTATGAAATTGTGATCAGTTTCTTCGCAAATTCAGAGACTGGTGCAAAGATATCCGACGACACGAAAAGAAGCAAGAACTGCAACAACAATGTAAGCAGAAACCCAAACGACTATGGCAAAAATCAAATTCACAAAATATTTGTGGCCCATAAACAACTAGACCTAAATATAATCAAAATGTCCAAATAGGTTATTTTCACATCAAAATAGAGAGAAAGTAGCTAAATAATGTAATAAAAATGCAAAAAACATGATATTGAATTCCCAAAATGAAACCTAGCAGATAGAGGCCCAATACCAATCTTATGAGAAACAATACAATTAAAAAAACCTAATTCCAACATCAAACCTATGCCTCTGCTTGATACATTATCTTCTTATCCTTTCCTTAACAAAATCACGTTGTCGTTTCCCTTCTTCTTTCTATGTGATGCCTTCCACCGACGTCGCCCTTTATTATTTCATCCAGAAAAAACCGATTTCTTCGTCAATCCACACAAGCCCCTTTTGAATCCCTAAATCTTCTACCCTTTACCACCGACGCCTTTCTAAATCGCAACCTACCACCACCATTATTCATAAACCGAGTTTCAAACGATTGAAGCATAAAACGACAGAGAAGAAGAAGAACAACAAATTTTAGTGGTGTTTCGGTGTTACCCTCTACCACCGACGCCTCTCATGAGAAATTCTTATGAAATTGCAGCGGTGTTTCGGTGTTTGGGGGTATGTTCTAGGTTGTTGTTCTTCACAAAGTCAAATAGGGGTTGTTGTTCTTCGCAAATTTGAAGAAGAAGAACAAATTTGAAGAAGAAGAACAAGATTAAGAACAAAAGCTAACAACATTATTTTTTATTTTTCAGAAATTTGTTTTTTATATAAATATTACTCCCTTCGTCCCATATTATTTGTCACATTTGATCATTTCACACAAATTAAGAAACAATAATAAATAAAAGAGAGAGAATAATAACTTTACCAAATTATCCTAATTACCTATTGGTGTATTCAAATTAGCATTAATGTTAAGTGAGAAAATAATTAATGAAGAGTATTTATTAGAGGATACAATTGGAAGATTAAATATAAAAATGTATTGGTAATCTAAAGTGACAAGAATTTTGGGACAATTTTTTTTCTGAAATGTGACAATTATTTTGGGACGGAGGGAGTATTAATTATGTGGGATATATTTTTAGTTTGGAATTTATAAACGACAAATAAGAAATGGCATCCAACATGGCACATGACTCATGACTCATCACTCAAGACTTTCCTTTTTATGTTTTCAGATCCAACATGACATCCATATGGCACATGACTCATCACATATCAGCACCACGTGTAGAATTTGGTTGACTTTGACTAATGGTGCTAACGGCAGGGACTAACGTGGACCCTTTTAAAAACTTAAGGGACCATTTTGTCACTTTTTAGAGTTAAGAGACCAAATTGGACCCTGATGTAGAGTTAAGGGACCAATTTGTGTATTTTTCCTAATAACAACTACAAAAACTTCACGGTCACACGTCATACTTCTCAAAACATCACAGAGACTTCACTTAATACAACATCATGCAATGCCACGAATAATGAAATGCAACTTCATAAGACTCATGCATGTGGTACCAAAACATCACCGATGACTTAGTCATCGTTATCTCCAAAGATCCCACCAATAGGATCGGTTCTCGCTTGGAACTAGAGCATATTATAGTTTGCACTTAATCCGCACAATGGGATTAAGGCTATCACTGGACCTGAACGTCCTATCATATCATCATTGGATTTTCATCATGCAAATCATCACTGGACAATTCTTCCTAAAATATGCTATGAATGCATGATTCGTACAACACATAAAACACGACCACAACTAGTCAAAATGCATCATCATTCATCATAATATCATCATTAATTCATAAGCTCTTAATCATCATACTCATCCTAAACATCTTAAATCATCATAATCATTATAAACATCTTAATCATCATAATCATCATAAACATCTTAATCACAATAATCATCATAAACATCTTGCTCATTTCACATAGCATTTACACTCATAATTCACTCACATTATTGTCATGACAACATCAATTATTTATAGCAAATTATCCATAGTTTGTTCTTAGCAGCCACACACTAAACAACATGGTTTTTCACAAAATGAGGCACCTAGGTCTTCACCTCTGGTATAACATACAACATACACTCTTATTCAATTATTATTCATTAACTCATTTTCACAATTATTCACTCCCAAGGCCTGCAACTAACTCTTGCAAATCAACACTATAACTTACCTATTGTTCTCTATAATATAATTTATGACAGTAGCTTTCCAATACCTCAAACTAAAGGTAATACGGACTCAGGGTCATCAAAAAAATAAATAAACCAAATACAGGGTTACTGCATAATGTCCAGAGCCTCCCAGTCAAACAACCATGACACTCGTTACACATCCGTGACAGTCGTCACATAAGGCGCTTCACACTGATTGTGACGCCCGTCCCATGGACCGTGATGCTCGTCACATAATCCAAGACGACCGTCCCACCAAGTGTGGTGACCTTCATCCTCACCAACTGCATCAGTGGCGCTCACCACTTCTGTTTTCTCTCAGAACTCCACATTTCACACCACTTAATTTTCTACACTCACCTTAGGTTACGATTCATCAACTATTCTATCTAATTTATACCAATCTCCATTAATTCTTACGATTATGTTTTTAAATGCCTCCTTCATCAATTATTCAACCACTGTTTCATCAATTCAAAAACTCAGACAATGTCTAATTATCACTTCCATGATCAAATGTAATATCTTCGATTAAACCCCTTAACTCGCACAATTCTATAGAATCGTTTCCAATAGTTTCATGCATTCCCCTAATGTTTTACCGATTATCGAATTCCACATTCATACAACCATACAATATTTAATACCTAAATCAATCATAATAACAATAATTACAAACCTCTTACCTTAGATTATTGTCGATTGTTGAATCGTTGTTGTGCTCTTCTGATTCCTCTTCCTGTTGGCCGTTTTCCTCACGAATCCAAAAACCCCCGTTCTTCTTCTCTCTTCATTTTCCTAAATTTCCACGTACTGCATAATTCTCAACTTCTCACTTGTTATGTAACCCTCACATTAAAATATAATACCATCACTTATTTTTCACCATTTACCATAATATCCTTGTGGTCTCCCAATCACTTATTGCTCTATTTTTCATAATTAGTATAATTCTAACTCATTATTCCGAACACTCAAATATATCCGATAATTCCTCAACGCACTTATACATCTCATAATTCATAAATTTCTCACAGTCATCACATTATCATCACCAAATCTTCACCAAAACTCAAACATTTCACATTGACTCATATAACTCATACACTCATGCTAAATTAATTAATTAAATAAATAATCTAGAAATCGGGGTGTTACACTATACGACGAAATTGGGATACAGTTTTCTCTTTGCGGATCATATTATTGCCACTGCAGCAGCGGTTCAGGATGGTTCTTTTGAACTTTTATGGAAAAGTTCGATCCCGTTTTGGTTTAAGGCATTTGGGTGGCATTTTCTTTTGGATAGACTTCCTGTCAAAAGTAATTTGCTTTCTAGAGGTATTATTCCCCTTTCTCAAAATTGTTGTTCTTTTTGTGATTGAAAATCAAGATCACGTCTTTTTTAATGTGATTTTTCTAAGACAATTTAGAGTAAGGTAACATCTTGGATAGGATTTGATGCTTATTAGGTTAATGTTGTTGGTAGACATTCCTTTTGGATTTGGAATGGTTTCTTTAAGTCCAATAAAATATCTAAATGTATGGAAGGCAGTTTATGGATTGCAACTTGTTGGAATTTATGGATTTTGAGGAACATGATTATATTCAATGGAGATAAAGGTAACGTGTCAGATCTCATTTGGAACATAAAGCTATTGGTTTGGCGTTGGAGTTTCATAGGCGAAATTACTCGTTCCAATTGCAATTTTTACGATTTTGCATTTCTTTGTAAAATCTTAATTGGCTTATAATTTTCCTTTGTTCTCTCGTTTTTTTTTGCCATCTTTTTTAATCGGGTTAGAGTACCCCTAGTACTCTCTTTATTAAATTATTCGCTTACAAAAAAAGGTTTAATTTTGAAAACCCTATTTTTTTGGCAAATGGCTTTATTTTAGGATTTAGTTATGATGAGTGTTTTTAAGGTTTTATTTTGATGCATTTTTTGTGTGTGTCAGGGTTAGAGTACCCCTAGTTATGATGAGTATTTTACTTTCAGTTTCTCATTTGTAATGTGTTTTTCTCCCGTACTTTTATATTTGCTTTTGATATCGCAATGCACTATGTATTTTTATGAATAAATTGTTTTTTTTATTTATTTCATTTTTGACATATTTTTAATAAGGAGACCAAGTATTGAATGTCAAAAACAAAAATCTATCATAAAAAATTTCATGCACTTTGAGAGATATTCTGATCGTTAACATTGTTATTTTGATTACATTCTCTGTATGTTTGTTCGCACACGCGTCAAAATACAAATAGATGTTTTTTATTTATTTAAATTTAAATTATTTGTATAATCAACTTTGTGATTTATGATTTCATATTTGTCTCTTTCTTTGCTTTTTTTCATATACGAAAGAATTTATAAAATATCATTTTTTTCTATTTTAATTTAACTTAATTATCAAGTTAAATTAGTAAATAGTATGACACATTTGTTCTACATTCAATTTTGATATTACTTTCTCATCTATTGAAACGCTAATCACATGGACAAAAAATATAATTAAGAATACAAATTACTCGTTAATATGTTGGGTTAACATATACACGTGACTTTTATTTTGTGTATTGTATTTAAAGTTTTGGAATGGTGTTGCATTTGTTGATTATGACTTTTGTAACCGTTAATAGTTTTGTGTTCCTTTAAGAAAGTCAAATGAAATTTATATGAGTGGTATAAACAACCACTTGATTTTGTGTAGGTGTTGTTCTCTATTTTGAGCAGAGATTTATGTTTGTTTATTTGGCGTTGGTTGTGCCCCTCTTTTGTAAGTTGGTTGAAGTATCCATTATACTTTCTTTATGATTATTATTGCTTATAAAAAAAAACGTTAATAGTTTGTTTTCTAAATTATTTTGAAATTGTTCTACATAACCAATTTTTATTTTTTATTTTCTTATTGCACTAACCTAAATATATATTTTTAGAAGGTTTTTAAAGTTCATATAAAAAATAATAGTATTATTTACACACATTTAATAAATTAAAATTAAGATAAAATCAAATGTGTGATATCTATTCGTTTATAATTTACAATTGAAAATAGGATTAAATATGTTTTTGGTCCCTCTAAATATCTCATTTTTTGAATTAGGTCCCTCTAAATATTTTCTTCAAACATTAGTCCTCCAAAACTTTTCCGTTTCGAAATCTAGTCACTCCCGTTAGTTTGAACTAACGGAGGCTGAGTTGGTAGGCCATGTGTGCGTAAATAATTTTCCATGGTGTAACTGAAAGAATCCACGTTTGAATGCATTGCAGTGTATATGTAGTCAAACATTAGGGTTCATATTTGCACAAAATTTGTAAATTAGGGTTCATATTTTCTCTCCATCTCTTCGTCACATCCACAAATTCTTCTCCTTCTTCCAAATCGTGATGTCGTCTTCATATAGGGTAACTAATTTTAGGTCACAACAATCCATCATTGCCACCAACAATGAAGAGAAAAAGTGTGGATGCAAGGGTACTTTGATTTCATACATGTGCAAGAAGGGAAAGAATAATGGGAGATTGTTCTGGAGATGCCCATTTTGGAAGAACGCGGGAACATGTAATATGTTCATCTAGGATGATGAGTATGGCTTAAAGAAGGAAGATTCTGAATGCAACAATGATGAGAGAGATATGCAGTTTGTTGATACGTTTAAAGAGCTTTATGAAGCATCATTGAAGAAGAACACCAGGTTGAAGCTGAAGTTAAAGAAGGAGGAATTATTTGGAAAGTTTAAGACCACATGTATTGTAATTTCAATGTTGGTCAACATGTATTTTGTTCTTATATGTAAATGTTAATGTTGTTTTGAACAAGTAATGTTTAGGTACTAAGTTGAATTTGTAATGTTTAGGTACTAATGTTTAGGTACTTTGTAATTTGATATGTTGGAATGTTATGAATAAATATGTTTCGAAATTTGGTGATGAGTACTTATTTCTTTTCGCACAATATGTTTTTGTTTTGATATACAAATTGTAGTTAGGTTGATGTTTTGAAATACAAAGGCATACATAAAAATCCAGATTTTTTTCTGGTCTGCTATGGTACATATTTTGTTAAACCAGTAAGATTTACACCAGAAATATGATATTAAAATTTCAAAGCATCATTGTACATCATTAAACCAGAAGTGCATAACAATAAAAATATCATAATTGTTTAATATCAAGTACTAAACAAGTAGTGCATTACATCTGAATCCAAAACCAAAAAAACACTTCACACCAGAATTATTTCTTAGATACTTAATTAAAACAAAACAAAAACAACAAAGAACATGGTTTGTGACTTCATTCAGTTTATCCCTTGCTTGTGCATACTTCTTCTTCTATAACCAGTAGATCATCAGGTTCTTTTCCAGGCTCTTGTATGTTCTTGGACTTCAAAGTCCTCAACCTCTCACTGTGCCTTTTTTCAGGTAACACATTGCTTCTAGATTTGTACCTGCTTTGTGTCCTATGTTTGATAGGTTCACTGCTCGATGGCCTTGACAGAGCTGTTCTTATCCCTGGTGGTTTGAAAGGAGTAGCTCTAAACACTTTTGGTTTCTTCCCAAAAAAAACTCTTGCTCCAGTAGGCTTAGTAGGTGATTTGAGAGGTGACCTATAAATTCTAAGAGGTTGAATGTCTAATACACCATCACCTTTAAGTAGGGAAGCCATGATCTCATCCAATGATGTAGGGTTCTCAATGACAATTGGTTGTGGTTTAGGATCATCAGTTGTTTGATTCTCAGTTGGCTCAGCTTTATTGAGAGTTGCATCTGCTTCATTCACGGTTGGGTGATCCATTTCATTAACAATTGGTTCTTTCACAGCTGGTTGATGCACATCTGGTTCCATCATAGCTGATTGTTGCATTGTTGGTTCCTTGACAGTAGGTTCCTTTACATTCTCATTCACAGCTGGTTCCTTGACATAAGGTCTTACATTCTCATTCACACTTGGTTTCTTCATAATTGGTGTATCCTTTGAAGTTGAATTCCTTTTTGCTACCCCTTGAATTCTTTTCACTGTACCTCTGCTAGTTGTTGCTTCCATGCTAGATTGTGCTCCCTTTGTCTTTTTGGAATCTTTGTTTATGGTGCCCTTGGGCCTCCCCTACAACACATATGATATTAACATTAGAATACACTTAAATTAGCATTAGACCTAATAAAAAATCATTATCTCAACATAAGTATTACCCTTTTTTTGCTTGCCACAGTTGGAGGTACATTTGCTTGAGTAGGTATATTCTGAGAAGCTTGGGTAGGAATGTCTTCAACATTAGGCTGTGTAGGCTCAGCAGTAACATGTCTTGTCTGTGACTTTGATTCTACCTCTTGTTTCAATTTCTTGCAGGTCCTCTTGTTATGTCCCAATTGAAAACAGAATTTGCATCTATGGCTAGTATTTGTTCTTTGCCACTTAGTTTGTGCAACCTCATCCAATTCCCTCCTTCTCAGTTTCTTTGGTCTACTTGGACCACGTTTATACCTAGGTGGAAGCATGGTTGCATTCTCAATCCTAGACCACTTGTTTTGTCCATTCAATGGAGTTATGATCTCACCATAACAGGCCTGATAAGTGCTCTTGTGATAACACTTGTCTACATACTTTAACGGGTCATCAACCTTCCTATATATTGCAGCTACAACATGCCTACATGGAATACCTACAAGCTCCCAATAATTACAAGAACATGTCTTTTTTCTAAGTCTACAACAAAACTGTCAGTAAACAACACATGGGTGACCTGAAATGTCAACCTACCAGTATAGGTTGCTGTCCAGCTAACACTCTTCTCTATCTCTCTATCCAATCTCCTTAAGGGTTTTGTCATAATCACTCCCTTATAACCCTCTACTTTTTCCCTAAGTGTAGCAAACCTCCCCATTAGATAATTTCTAATCCACTCCAACAATGTTATGATAGGTTTATCTCGTTGTAACAAGATTGTTGCATTGAAGGACTCACTTAAGTTATTCATTAAAACATCACATTTAGAAAAAATAGGAAAGGCATGCTTACACCATTTGTTCTTAGGAATTGATTCAATCCACTCAAATGCTTCCACACTAATCTCTTTGATCATTGACATCTTAGCCTGATGTGCTTCAAAATAGGTTGCTTTTGCAGCAGCCATAATGAGATCTCTATACAATGTGCCACCTCCAAACTTATTCTTAAAGTTTGCATATAGGTGTCTCAAGCAAAACCTATGCTCGTATGCTGGATACTCTTCTTCAAAAACCTGGACCAGACCCTGTTTGTGCAGGCAATAATAATGTTTCAGAATTAATAAGTGCAATATCATAATGAATAAGTGCAGGCAATAACAATGTTTCAGAATTAATAAGTGCAATATCAGAATGAATAAGTGCAGGCAATAACAGTGTTTCAGAATTAATAAGTGTAATAATAATGTTTCAGAATGAATAAGTGCAGGCAATAACAATGTTTCAAACAAAATACTAAAACTACCTTTTGTTGGTCAGAGATGAAGCACCACATACGATCACCAATGTCCTCAATTAGAAATTATCAAGCTCATTCGTTATATATTCATCCTCAATCAAATGCTCCTTACCCATCTCTTGAGTAATAAACACCTTGTCATCTTCTTTACTCTTTCCATCTTCAGTTTTAGAATTATCTACCTTCTTTACCTCCTCCTTATTGCCTTCATCATCCCTATTGACAGTTACATCTACAAGACCTTCTTCAAAACCAGCCATCCTCTCATCTTCACTATCCTCAAAGTGTACATCTTCCACTAAATTATCAATAGAATCAGTACTTGATTCACTTAAAACCTCAGCTTTTTCTACACGTTTCACTGCCTTACCTTTCTCTTTATATTTAGTCATGAAACTTTCCTCTCCATCAACCTTAGCTTCACAATCTCTACATCACACTTGTATCCAATTGCATACATGGCTAGCTCATGTGCATCTCCATCATCCATAATTTTTTTTAACTCTTCTTCAAGCAAACCACCCTCATGCTTCCACCGCATGTTAACTTTAGTATAATCAAACTCAGGTTCTATCACTTTCACCAGATCAACAACCTCAAAGAAACTCCAATAATCGGGTTCTTGTCCCCTAAACACAAATATATCCCCACCCTCATATTTTAAGTTAGTGTCTTTTACAAAACGACCCTTTGTGAAGAAAACTATCTTGAACTTATCCATTTACCTGTACACATAATTTAACCTAGGTTTAATATAGGAAATTATAGTAACCCTGAATTTTCACCAAATCTAAATTGAAAACATAAACCTGTTGCTATGCCCTAATTCTTTATTCACAGTAACAAACACAAA
Source organism: Lathyrus aphaca (assembly GCA_963966055.1). Classification (NCBI taxonomy): domain Eukaryota; kingdom Viridiplantae; phylum Streptophyta; class Magnoliopsida; order Fabales; family Fabaceae; genus Lathyrus; species Lathyrus aphaca. The sequence goes on along the minus strand of OZ014521.1, from coordinate 397,893,999 downwards.
CACTTAATGCATCGAACAACCTAAATTGAAAGCAATGGGACCACACAAGTACAACAATGGCAGACAAGATTTACTAACCTGAGACCACCTTCAAGAAAACAACGCTTGCTTGGGACCACTATGAAAGTTGACTTGCGCAAACTACAATATTCGAAACTTGAGAAGAGAAGACAAAATCACAACACTTGGATCGAAACTTGAGAAAGAGAAGACAAAATCACATCACTTGGATTACATTGACTTAGGCTTCGATTACACAATGCAATGTGACTCTTAACATTACTTTTCCTATTTACCTTTTCTTTTTTTCATATTATCCACGCTGGTCATATTCACACAAATCAACAAATTATTTACGCACACATGGCCTGCCAACTCAACCTCTGTTAGTTCAAACTAATGTGAGGGACTAGATTTCGAAACGAAAAAGTTTTGGAGGACCAATGTTTTAAGAAAATATTTAGAGGGACCTAATTCAAAAAATGAGATATTTAGAGGGATCAAAAACATATTTAATTCTTGAAAATAAATGACAATTACTGCTACACGAAACTGTTTGTAAGAAAGAAAGTGGTAGTGATAATAGATCCATCCATTCATTTTGATTAAATTGAAATATAATCGGCTATGAAGTTATGAAACCATGTTTTTGTGTACAACCATACATGCAACAATTTTCAAATGTTTTGATTTTATCTCGTCAAATAAAATTCAATATATGTAATTGATATTTAGCACTCTTAATTCATCTTACCACTCCATTTATTCTCTTTGTCAAACAATTTTCTCCATTGAATATGAAGACAAAACATCTCACAATTGCCTATTTATAGAATGCATAATTAAATTACCATGAATATAGAATAATCCATAAAAGTTAAAATTATAAGCACGATAATTTTCACAATGTTCTTTAAATATTTTTTTTTAGTGTAGAACTTCTTTACATTTTATAGAAATTTTTACTAATCATGTGGAATATTCCCTTAAAACCAAACATACAATTTTAAACTCTTTTAAGGAATTTCCTTGAGTATTTCTCTTAAAAAATTTAACAATAATGATGGTTATTTTAAATATATACACCATTTGGATATAAACAATAATTACCATGGTGATTTTAAAAATATAAATTATCACCATTCTTTTAATATAAATTCACAAACTATCATAAAATAGACAAAAATATTTAAATCATCATAAAATATAAAGAAAATTTGTACGAACAAAAATCATGTCATGATAAAAAATTACCATGATAAAAAATTATCATCATTATCCGACCATATAATTGACACCGATTGCATTATCAACTACTATCACTATTGGTTAGTCGATGTCGTTGTTGCTGGTTGTACCGTTGTTTGGTTGTTGCTTCTATTTTATTTACAATTGTATTGCTGTATTGTCGATTCATATCATCATTTTGTCGCATTATTGTTCTCAACCACAAATTAATGCATTGAAAAAGGAGAGATTTGGATTTTGAATTTGTGAGAAAACTTTGATGGTGTTAATTATAAATTTGGTTGTGTGATATATGCAGAAAATAATTACACGACTAATTGCTACTAGAGTATAAAACTGAGTAGTTACAACCAATGCCAATTATAATAGCAATTTGTCCATAATGGTAGGACACAAAGGATACAAATTGCTATGTAACTATACTAATTGATGGCGTTAATAATATCAATGATGATAGCAATTAATGATGTTATAACTTATAACTATCTAAGTCGTGACTTTGATCAAGAAATAAGAAATATATTTAACAATTACTTTGTTATAAATGTGATGGAGAAAAAAAAACATCCAATAACTTGAAGCAGTTTTTTGTTTTTATTTTTTAGAAAAAAAGTAAAATAAATAATTGGTTATTTATTGAAATTAACTAAAAGAAAGAGGGTATAATAGGAATGGAAAAGAGTCAGCCTAAAATCTTATATCCTCTTGATATATAGTAGTACATTACAATCAATGCCAATTATAATAGTAATTATCCATAATGGTAGGACATAAAGGATACAAATTACTGTAATTATACTAATTGATGGCATTAATAATATCAATGATGGTAGCAGTTAATCGCGTTATAACTTATAACTATCTAAGTCGTGATTTTGATCAAGAAATAAGGAATATATTTAACAATTACTTTGTTATAAATGTGATGGAGAAAAAAAACACTCAATAACTTGAAGCGTTTTTTGTGCAGATTTTTTGTTGGAAAATGCTTAATAGTAAGAAAATGTGAAAATAAGAAATGTAAGAATAGATCTTAATCATTCATTATCACCATTACCCCATGATCCCTATTAAAAAGAAAGTTAGATTTAAAATCAATTTAAAATTAACCTCTAAAATAATGACATGTGTGCATTCTTACATTTCTTCTTCAAATTCATTCGTACTAAATAGCATTACTCTTTTTTGTTTTTATTTTTTAGAAAAAAGTAAAATAAATAATTGATTATTTATTGTAATTAACTAAAAGAAAGAGGGTATAATAAGAATGGAAAAAGAGCCCGCCCAAAATCTTGTATCTTCTTTATATTTAATAATAGATTACAACCAATGCCAATTATAATATTAATCTGTCCATATTGGTAGGACACAAAGGATACAAATTGCTATGTAATTATACTAATTGATGGGGTTAATAATATCAATGATGGTAGCAATTAATGGCGTTATAACTTATAATTATCTAAGTCGTGACTTTGATCAAGAAATAAGAAATATATTTTAACAATTACTTTGTTATAAATGTGATGGAGAAAAAAAATCACCCAATAACTTGAAGCTGTTTTTTGTTTTTATTTTTTTAGAAAAAAAGTAAAATAAATAATTGGTTATTTATTGTAATTAACTAAAAGAAAAAGGGTATAATAGGAATGGAAAAAGAGTCAGCCTAAAATCTTATATCCTCTTTATATACAGTAGTACATTACAACCAAAAACAATTATGATAATAATTTGTCCATAATGGTAGGATACAAAGGATACAAATTGCTCTGTAGTAATTGACGGTGTTAATAATATCAATTATGGTAGCAATTAATGGCGTTATAACTTATAACTATTTAAGTCGTGATTTTGATCAAGAAATAAAGAATATATTTAACAATTACTTTGTTATAAATGTGATAGAGAAAAAAAAACCACCCAATAACTTGAAGCGGTTTTTTGTGCAGATTTTTGTTTTTATTTTCTAGAAAAAAGTAAAATAAATAATTGATTATTCATTGTAATTAACTAAAAGAAAGAGGGCATAATAGGAATGGAAAAAGAGTTCGTCCAAAATTTTGTATTTTCTTTATATATATAGTAATAGATTACAACCAATATCAATTATAATAGTAATATGTCCATAATGGTAGGACACAAAGAATACAAATTGTTCTGTAATTATACTAATTGATGAGGTTAATAATATCAATGATGGTAGCAATTAATGACTTTATAACTATATATATCAAAGATTTAAACATGTAAATCACTATATATCCTCTATATCTTCTTAAACAGACAGAAAAACTATTTTCATATACACTATGTATTCTCTATATCCAAAATCCATTTTCATATACATTTTGCATTCTTTATATCTTCTTAAACAATCGGTTTCTAATTGATTTGTTTTCAATTTCATTCTTTTCTTTGTAGATCTTTGTGAAGCCAACATTATTCCCTTAATGAATTTTATTTTAGTTTTTTATGGTTTAATTTTGAATTTGGCATCTTTAATGCATATATTGGATGCTTACAAAATTAATGGGGGAAAGCTTGATGAAGTTCCCAGATATATAATTCAGAGAGGTTTTCTTTAGTCATCCGACAAGACTAGATGAACTGATATTCAATGGATTTTCTCTTTCATTACTCAGAGGAACTGCTCCAATTATAGTAGGGCAATGTGGGAGTGGGAAATCCATAGTTGTTAGTTTGATAGAGAGATTTTAAGATCCACAAAGCGGTGAAATTCTTATTGATGGTGTCAACCTCAAAGAATTCCGATGTTGTTTATAAAGAGATATTCGAAGCACGTTGTAAGTAAATGATTTCTCATTTTCTTTGATTCTACCGTTTCAATGTCCTTTTAAAATTTTATTTTGCTACTATTTTGTGGCAATTGAAAAGTTCATGAAATGTTTAATTTTGAAATGGTTCCATTTGCTTACCTTTAACCTTCTTTTTACATGCTTTTATTCAAGTTGCTTATGTTTCATCTTTAAATGGTTCAACTTGCATTGATTTTATATAATTTATGCATTTTCTATGAGTTGCTTAGCGTTAGACTAAGCTGTAAATGCAATGGAAATAGTTAGATAGGCCATAGGAGTATTCATTTAGAACATTTGATATAATGGTCAATTTAAATCTCAACATTCTATTTGGTTATGTTCTGGGAAATTGAATTGTTGAAATGGAAATGGTTGAAATAGAGTAACAACAATTCATGCTCCAAATGGTGGTGAGGCCGTCTTACTTAGATTTCAATTGTGGATTGTCTTACAAATGTATTACGTTTTACTTTAAAATGTATGAGACATGGCTCATCTTTGGCTTCTTGGGCTTCTTGCATGATATAGTGTTTCTACCATTTTTTGAAATGTATCACATTTTCTGCTTTCTAGGTGGTATTAGTTCTGTTTGGTCCTCCATCAAGATATAAAGTTATAAAGGAGTAGATACAAGATAAATATTTAGAAAATTATAAATTATTTAATTAGGTAGGTTTGGTCGATTTTTTAACAGTTGAACTTATTGATTTTTTTGTGTGTGTAAGTGTTAGACTATAATTCAAGATAAAACCCATTAAAGGATAATAAAATAAGACAATAATTCTTTCTTGATTATTTCAAATACAAGGGAATGACAATATAAATAGTTAGGGTTTCCTACATTATCATATACCCCTACCATTAGACTAAATATCCTCATATAAATAGTTATAAATAGTTAAAATCAGTACCGGAAGTCAAAATCAGTACCGGAAGTCTTTTTACAAGTCTTCTGGTTTTCAAGGCAAAGATGAGAGGATACACCCCTTCGCATTCACGAACTTCTAAATTTTAATATTGACAAAAGAAATTTTTAATATTACTAAATTTTATTTGAAAATAAATAAAACTAATATACTATCTTAAATTAATATTAGTTATAGTGTTATCAATTTAATATTTTTATAAAATACAACATTTAAAATTTTATTAAGTTATTGATGTAATTGATATTATGTTATATTTATTTTTTAAATTACTATAAATGACTTTTATTGAATGACATTTCTACTACTATTATATACTAATATGTTTTGCTTTTAATATAAAAAGAAATAGATATAACATGATATTAATTACATCAATAAATATAACATCAATAAAAAATAACATCAATAAAAAATAAATATAACATGATATCAAATTAGACCTATACCCCTACACAAAAAAAAATTATAACATGATATCAATTACATTTATAAATAGTAGAATCTATAAATATAACATCAATAAAAAGTAAATATAACATGATATCAATTACATCAATAAATATAATATTTTTTTATTGATGTAATTGATATCATGATATATTTATTGATGTAATTGATATCATGTTATATTTATTTTTTATAAATGTAATTGATATCATGTTATATTTATTTTTTATTGATGTTATATTTATTGATATAATTGATATCATGTTATATCTATTTCTTTTTATGTTAAAAGCAAAACATATTAGTATATAATAGTAATAGAAATATCATTCAATAAAAGTCATTTATGGTAATTTAAAAAATAAATAAAACATGATATCAATTACATCAATAACTTAATAAAATTTTAAATGTTGTATTTTATAAAAAAAATTAAATTAATAATACTGTAACTAATATTAATTTAAGATAGTATATTAGTTTTCTTTATTTTCAAATAAAATTTAGTAATATTAAAATTTTCTTTGTCAATATTAAAAATTTAGAAGTTTGGTGAAAATTGAATGTGAAGGGGTGTATCCTCTCATGCGCACTACTGAAGAAATTTTTTTTAATAAAAAAACATTTTTTAAACAAAAATTAATAAAATAAATTAATTAAAAAAAGGTTGAAAACCAGAAGACTTGTAAAAAGACTTTCGGTACACTGTTTTCACATACTAAACCGGATGACTTTTTCCAAGTCTTCATGTACGCATTGTCAAAAAAAATCAAACCGGAAGACTTGATGGAAGTATTCTGGTATGCACCACAAATATTTTCCAAAAATCGGAAGACATTTTGGAAAGTGAAAATTAAAAATGGAAATAGAAATTACTGATTTTAACTATTTATATGAGGGTATTTTAGTCCAATTTTTGTGTGTGTAGGGGTATATGGTAAAGTCTTCTTTCCTATAACATAAATGGGTTAAGGATCCAACTAAAAAGAAATACCCAAACATATAAATAACACAAATACTAATTGCACCCCTAATATTTGTAATAAAAATCCCTTAATAAAATAGATGGTTTCTTATTTCTAATTGGTCTTGGATTCTTCGTATCATTACTCATATGCCCAATAAGAACCTTGTCCTCAAGGTTCAGAAGGCTTTACCATATACCCCTACACCCATACCTTTACCCCTACAATTTTTTCAAAATGCCCATTTTAACCTTGTTATATTTTATTATATTATTATTTTATTATTATTTTTTTACCATTTGTGTCAGACCGTCAGATTATAGTAAAAATTGGTCCCAAAATACACGTTCCGGAAGACTTTTTAGATGAGTTCCGGTACGTTAATTAACATACCGGAAGACTTTGTGTAAGTCTTCCGGTATTGTAATGTTTGCTCACCGGAAGACTTAATAAAAGTGTTCCGGAACGGAAGACTTTTATTAAGTCTTCCGGTATCTATGAATATGTGTACCGGAAGACTTTATGTAAGTGTTCCGGTATTGTAAGAGATCAATACCGGAAGACTTGCATAAAGTCTTCCGGTTTGTAATTTTTTATTTATATTTTTTATATTTTTTATTCTTTTTTTAAAAAAATATTTTTATTTTGTAGGTGCAGTACCTTTATACGAAAAAGAACTGATATGTGTGAATACATCAGATGTATTTACAACGTCAGAGAGATTTGGTACACGAGATGAGGTGATAAGATGGGTTAAAGACACCGGATTACGAAATAAAGTGACGGTCATCATCACTCGTTCAGATACACAAACAGACAAGAGAGGAAGAAGTAACAAAATAATATTTGGTTGCGATAAAGGTGGGAAATACAAGGATATTCGTAGTGGAATAGAAAGTGCGACCAAAAAATGCGGATGTCCATTTAAGATCAGGTCAACTCCGACAAAAGATGGATCTGGATGGAAGATTGATGTAAAATGTGGCGTTCATAACCATGATTTACCTGATAGATTAGAAGGTCACTCATTTGTTGGTAGGTTGACAGCGGATCAGAAGCAACATGTTGCTGATTTAACAAAGAGAAAGGTTGCACCTAGAAATATATTGCATTCCTTGTACGAGCGAGATCCAGATTGTGTCACTCGGATCACGCAAATATACAAGAAGAAGAGTATGATGGAAAAAGAGATAAGAGGTCCTAGAAGTGAGATACAACATTTGTTTAAGCTTATCGAGGCTGCAGGTTATGTTTATTGGAGTAGAAAAAGAGATGACTCTGAAGTTATTAAAGATATATTTTGGGCACATCCAGATTCAGTTAAGTTGTTGAATATGTTTCCTATTGTGTTAGTTATGGATAGCACTTATAAGACAAACAAATACAGGCAACCTTTGTTTGAAATTGTTGGCATGACATCAACCGAGTTGACTTTTGCTGTCGCATTTGTGTATATTGAGTCTGAGCAGACCGAGACTTTTTGTTGGGTGTTAGATAAGCTTAAACAATTGTTTGTGAAGAAAGATTTATTTCCACAAGTTATGATGACAGATAGAGATATTGCTTTGATGAAAGCCATTGAGACTGTGTTTCCACGGACAAATAATTTGCTATGTCAGTTTCACATTAACAAAAATGTTGGTGCAAAAAGGAAACTATTAGTGGCTCCTGATATGCAGGAGTCAATTGGCAAATTATGGACGGATGTTGTATGGGCTAGTGATGAGGTTGAGTATGCTCAACATTTAAAAGAACTTGAGCAAGAGTGTGTTGATTGTCCTAAATTTTTTGAGTACGTGAACGACACATGGTTGACCCCACATAGACAAAGGTTTGTTTGCGCATGGATTAATCGAGTCCTACATATGGGTAACACGAAGACTAATCGGTATGTTTTGATTTAGATCCCAAAATATACTTTTTGCGAATTTTGTATTTTTCTTACTTAGTTTAAATATGTATTATTATAGGGTTGAGTTTGCTCATTGGAAGTTAAAGCAGATGTTGGGAAACAGTATAGGTGACATGGTCAAATGTTGGGAGGCCATGAATGACAACTTAAAGATACAAATTAGCAACATTCGAGCTTCTTTTCAAAAGAGTGTGTATGAAGTTGCACATGTCTATTCAATTCCATTTTACACATATTTACGTACTTCAGTGTCGCAAGCTGCATTGAGGCGCGTTGCTGAAGAGTTAACTAGAGTTGATTATATTGGAACTAACAAGGACAAATGTCGATGTACTCTTAGAACAACCTATGGATTACCTTGCGCGTGTGAGTTGGCAGGGTATAGAATTAGTGGTATTCCGATACCAATTGAGGCTGTGCATGTACATTGGAGGAAACTAAGTATGGAAATTAAGTTGGAAGAAGACTTAGATGAGGAATAAGATGTGGGTATGAAATCTGCAATGGATGAGTTATGGAAAAGGTATAGGTCACAAGATGTTGTTGGAAGAAGGGAATTGCATAGTAGGGTTTATGAACTTGCATTTCCCACAACAACTTCTTTGTTAGCACCACCTGAAAAAATAAAAACAAAAGGTGGAGTCAAGAAAAAAGACAAAAAACCTGAAGGGTATGATGTTTACAGGGATCCTTCGTATCATGAATATGTTGATCAAGCATCACAATCTTCACAACGACAATCTCAACCATCACAAAATTCAAAAAAGAAATCTCAACCATCTCAACCATCACAACCTGTGAAAAAGAAGTTAAAATTAGCACAAACTTCACAATCATCTAAACGGTTCATCCTTCAATTTCCTTATCATATTAGGTCATTTATTGATGACGTTGTCAACGTATTGTCAGATGGTAATTGTGGATTTAGAGTGATTGTTTCATTGCGGGGTTATGCTGAAGATGGTTGGCCAATGGTTCGTCGGGACTTAGAATTGGAAATTATACATAATGAAAGATCAGCTTTATATGCCAATTTATTTGCTGATCGGTTAGCTGAAGTGAGAGATTCTTTGAAGATAGAGGGAAGTGGTTCTCAACCAATAAATAAATGGTTGACTCTACCAGATATGGGTTACGTGATTGCGAATCGGTATAACGTGGTACTTGTCTGTTTAGGAGTCGAATGTTTGACTTTCTTCCCTATGACAACTACATTCTCACCGAATGTCTCATTTTATTGCATTGGATTTGTAAACTAAAATCATTGGATTCAGGTAAACATTGTTATAATTTGATATTATTAGTAAATGATTTGAGTAATGTTAAATAATGTATTGTTTAATTTTGAATATAGGTTAACATGAAAGAAGGATTTCCATTGCCACCAGTGACAACAGATTGGAAGAACTTTCGTTATCCAACAGCAACATCGTGGATGGTAGGATTTGCTGCACGTCTACAACATTGGCAACAACTTACGCCTATATTACAAACACATTATGAATTATAAACTATGTTATTCATTTTTATTCATGAATTATATTATATGTTTTAATTTCACTATGTTATTCATTTTTAATTTCACATTCATGAATTAAATTTTAATTTCAATTTTTTTGTCGAAAAATTATAAATAACATATAACATAAATATGATCGTACATATAAGTTCAAATGTCAATATATTAAGAAACCAAGTCTAAAAAATAATATGACATAAACATAACTATACATCACTGTGAACGAGCAATACGTAAAGCTGCAAACAGATCAGCAAAATGTGGATCATCCTCTTCAGCTGCATTCTGCTGAAGGTAGCGATGAATCAAGGTAGACACAGAACCCCATGCAGGATCAGATGGTCCCGCATCGTAATCAGGAATAGATGCAACTGGCGGCTCATCATGGGTAGGAGGTACCAATCGAGGATGCGAAACACGATAATACCACTCAAGGTATCCATCCTCTACCTCAAATGGGGTAGTCGCCAGTGCAGCCGAACGAATCACCTGGCCAACGCTATGGGTGTAACTAATCCACTCAACATCAATATCACCAGCCATCCTAGGATCAATAGGTGCAGGTGGAATGTACTAACGGTATCCAAACTGTCGAAGACACCTGTCAGGCATGTATGGAACAATAGTATCTCCCCACCTCAAACAACCCCTAAATAGAGAAATCTCATCAAAAAGACGATGAACTCTATGATCCTCGAACGACCTCCATATGACATCGGTCGGTGTCAGCTCATCCATAATAGGTCGCAACTCATCCACCTTTAACGCCCCCTGTTTGTATGTCCACCTCATCGCTCGCGGGAGACCACAGTTCTGAGCAGGTATCCAATTCTCTCCTTTTTTCCCAAGTGTAGGAAAATACTCATGAATCCAGCACTGTTAAAAAAACAATAACATAATAATTAAATATATACCAATGAACATAATAAAATTAACATTAGACTTAAAAGAAAATCAATAAACTGAATTTAAATATATACCTTTAACATAATAAAATTAACATTAGACTTAAAAAAATATCAATAAACTGAATTTAAATATATACCTGTAAGAGAGTCGGATAACCACCAAGCTGTTTGCAACTAAACATGGACGCATCTCCAAGAAACCTATACAATGTCACCAATGCAGCTGTTGCCCAACTATAGTTGGACAACTCATTCAGGTCCCTAAATAATGCCAAGTATCGTGCCTCCACAAGTGTAAAAGACTTATCCGCAAAGATCGTGCAACCCACTAACATCATCAAATAACATCTGGTCGCATATGCCCATGATGAAGTTGCTCGATGCTCTACGAATCGATCATATAACCACTCTATCTTGAAGTACGAACCTCTGCACTCACGAACCTGGAATAGTGCCACTCTCGATGACACTCCAAGGTAGTCAACGGCCCACTCAATGGCTAGCTCCTCACTGATGGCTGGAGTGTTCCAGAATACCCCCTGATAGGCAAATGAAGCAGACATGCCACATTATCTAGAGTAATCCTCATTTCATCAAACGACAGGTGAAATGAAGATGTCTCTAGATGCCTCCTCTCCACAAATGCAGAAACCAAGTTTGCATTGATCTTCTTCAAACTTGATCTCTATAAGGAAGCTAAACCGAACCTAGATATGATAGCATCAATCTCCGGTGGAAGCTGTTGTGGAACCATTTGGGTTAACTTCAACCCATGTCCTGCAACCTTCAATTCCTTCTTTGCCCCTCTCTCTTGAAATCAAATAAAATTAAACAAATTATACAATAGCTACTAATAATTTCGGTTTTTATTCAAAACTAAATAATTATAATTTCCTTACCTCACCAAACCATACACCTCTGACCACATGATGCTCGTACGAAACCAAAATACTGGTATCGTACGGACCTCCAGGATACCCCACAGGGTCTGCTGCAGCTGTAGATGTACCAACATCATTTGCGTGTGTCCTACTCGTATCGCCTCGTCCTATCGATCGAACCGGTATCCTCCCATCTCTGCCTCGTGAACGCACCACTGGAAAAAAAAACAATAAAACAATTATTTAATTAAAAAAAAATAAAAAATAAAAATAAATTTCCGGAAGACTTTCTTCAAGTCTTCCGGTACACACTTTTTTTGAAAAACCATTCCGGAAGACTTCATCAAAGTCTTTCGGTAGTCATTTTAAAACGCAACATTCCGGAAGACTTTGATGAAGTCTTTCGGTAGTCATTTTAAAACCAACCCATCATACCGGAAGACTTTCATAAAGTCTTCCGGTACCGGAAGACTTTCAAAAACTCTTCCGGTATACAAATTTTCAAACCGGAAGACTTACTTATAGTTTTCCGGTAAACACGTCTGAAAATCGCAAATTTTTTTCTCTCTGTAACTTTGGACGAATGGTAAAAATGGAAAGTAAATTTGATTTATTAACTATTTATACAAGGGCAATTTGGTCAAAAAAATTAGATGTGGGGGTATGGGATTAAGTGTACGGGTGTAAGGTAAACCCTTCCAAGGTTCACTGATGAAGAGGAAATGGGCTGGTGAATGGAATTTTCGTATGGCCCAGTATTGAAAGGGGAGTGAGACGAAATGGGCTTGGGCAAAATTTTCTGCATGGGCCCCTTATAGAAATCCGGTGGAAATTGTCCAGGAGAAAAGGGAGGAATCGTGAATTCTTTGGTAAGTGGGGAGGCATTTAATGAATGGGTTGGGATAGAAGGAATGGGTGGCATGTGATTCGCAGGCTTTGGACTGCGTGAACAACGCATGGCGGCAGGAGGATGAGGGAAAAATCTGAGTGGGCAGTGAGGATGAGAGGTAACGAGATAAGGTTTGGGGAATTCTGGGTGAGTGAGGTAAGACTGGTTGTGTGGAGAAGTGGGAGTAGGTGAGAGAATCTCGCCTAGATCAAAGTGTTGTGGAAAAGGTGTTTTCAAATTTATGGATGGTAAAAGAGGATTGTGGGGCCCGAGAATGAGAGGTGTGGGGGAAAAACCGGGTAAAAGGCTAGTTGGCTTAAATTTGTACTGTTGGGAAAGTGGGGTTCTTAAAGGTACTTTAGTTTCCAAAGCCTGTGTTGGAAGGGGAACCCCATCGAGTAGATTTTGTGAGAGTTTTTTTAGATTTTCCACCAAACAAAATAGGACTTAGTTTCTTGGAAACCATAAAATCTTCCACCAATTTTTTTCACCTTCTTTTTCCTCTAAGTCCAAAGACTGAGTTTCGCAAGTTCATACTATTCTCCACCAATAATTTTTTTTCGTCTTTTTTTTTCTAAGTCCAATAACACCGAGATTTGCAAGTTATCTGCATCCAAAAATGGAAACCAGTTCGACGGAAGCGGACAAAAACTTGAAGTGGGCCTTTCACCGAAGTAAGGCTGCAAAAGGGAAACATGGATGACTGAGTGAACTCGTGAAGAAGACGGTAGATCTAACATGTATGTTACTTCACCAAGTCGTTTAATGATGAGGAAAGGGCCATAAAATCTTTTAGCCAGCTTCTGAGAGGTTCGTTTCGCGACGGTTTGATGTCTGTCAGGTTTAAGCTTCATCAAAACCAGATCACCCTCCTTGAAGGTAAACTTAACTCTTTTTTTATTTGCTTGTTTCTCCATTTGCACACGACTTTTCTTGAGATGTTCTTTTAACTGTGTAAGTATCTGTTAACGTTGATGCAAGGATTTCTCCAAAGGGTCCTCAGACACTATGTCAGCTAAGTAGTTTGGAATAGTTGGAGGATCTCGACCGTAAAAGGCTTTGAACGGAGTTGTCTGTATGGCGGAGTGAAATGAGGTGTTATACCAAAACTCAGCAAGATGGAGGAATTTGTACCACTGGCGTGAATGATTGTTAGACGCTGTGGCGAGTGATCTAGAGGGGGGGTGAATGGATCACCTCCTTGTTTTCAAGGATTTAAAACGTTTTTCAGAGTTTTCAATGTATTATGGAAGCAAAGGTCCCGAATAGAATAAGCGTCTATTCTGAACCGGCCACTAGAAGACCAGACAAGCGATAACATGTTGGATTTTTACGATTGCTATGATAAAGAATAAAACACACGATATGAAAACAATTGAATGCACCTATCACAAAATCAATTTCCAATGAATCGAAAAACAAATTAAAACGAAAGTAAAGATAGAGAGGAGAAACAATACGTCGAGATTTGGTAAGGAAGTTCCCCACAGTCGTCCTCGCGTGTGGGTACGTCTCCCTCTCAATTTCAAATCGAAATTGAGAATTCTTATATCAAAGTTGCTGAATCCGTTGATTACAAGGTTCGAATACAAAATCCAGAATTCTAAACTCCTAGAATTTCCTATTGTATCAACCTCCACTCGATTTGAGCCCAATCGAGATTTCCCACAAGTTATACAATCAATCCACCGGTTCCACGACTCTCGCTGCGGCTGAATCTGACTTGTACAACGTGACTCACAAAACCCTCAAGAACACGCCCGTTCTTGAAGGAAAACCCATCTGGTTTTTCCCTTGAAACCTTCTATCAATCTTCAACTCAGCTGGATCTACGATCGTACCACTGAACGTTGTCTCGAAAGCCTTCAATTCATAGGACAACAAACACTCTTGTTGATGTTCTTGAATAAGATCTTTGAGAAGATGATGAAGATGTCTTGATTCTAGGTTTCAAGCTTGCTCAACAAATTGAAGTTCCAACACTCCAAAAACCCTATCTTGATGTGTTCTTCAATGTTCAATCACTACAAAATTCGTCTCACCAATTTCTGTAATCTGTGATCTATGTCTCAAATGAAAAACAAACACACACACACACACACACATATATATATATATATATATATATATATATATATATATATATATATATATATATATATATATATATATATATATATATATATATATATATATATATATATATATATATATATATATATATATATATATATATATATATATATATTGCAGAATCTGTTAGGCAAATAACAGAAGAATGAATCGATTCAAGCTTGGATGAATCGATTCATACTGATTGAATTTTAGAAAAACAGAATTAGTTAAACTGCATGAATCAATACATCAAAGGATGAATCGATACATTTTGCGAAAACCAGAATCCACACAACAGTATGAATCGATTCAAGCCATAATGAATCGATTCATTTTACGAAAACCAGAATCCACACAACAGCATGAATCGATTCAAGCCATAATGAATCGATTCATTATGCGTATTTTTCAACAAATCCATAAACAATGAAGACCAAGAGAACCAAAGTGATAAAAGCATATGTCTTAACATAGAACAAACATAAAACACTTTAAAATTCATAATCGATCAAAAACCAAGGGTGCTCACAAACTCCCCCTTTTTGATGATGACAAATTTTGAAGTGTGAGAGAGAACTCCCCCTGAGTTTGTGCTCATCATTGTCTTGTCACACGTGCCTTTTTCTCCCCCTTTGTCAACAGCAAGAAAGGGTTATAAAGGATGGGCGAAAAAACAGCAAAACTAAGATACAATGGCAAAAGTCACTCACAAAGAATGAAATAGAAAGCACAAACAATTGAAACAAAATCAAATAACATAAACAAGCAGTGAAATTGTCAAGAAAAGTTACGAATTACAAAGCCAAACCAAAACAAATTGTTCAAACATGAATTACAAAAGAAACTTAAGCAACACACAAATATGAAATGCAAAATGAAATGCTTCAATGAGGGATATGGCCACCACACGACTCCGCATCATCACGGTCAGGGTCACGGAAGCTTGGAGGAGGCGGTGGAGGAGGCATTTCATCTGGATTCTGTCCCATGAACGCATAACGCCGAAAACGCCTCTGGACTTCGGTACTTTGAAACCTTTCCATAATGCCCGGGTGCGAACGACAGTCATCCATAAAACCTGACATCTCATTATAAAACACTTGATGCCACTTAACTAGCTCCGTATGCCAGGAATATTGATTATGATACATGCGAGTATGTTCGTCGTGCCACTCACGATGCTCCTTATTCCATTCAGATTGCTGGACATGCCAAGCACGAGCTTCCTCATGCCTGGCATTGTTTGCCACTTCCAATTGTGCAAACATATCGGTGAGATAAGCTGAAGCAGCAGTGGAGGAAGTCGGTGCAGCCGTCGAGGGAGCAGGATCATAATTAGTGGGAGACCACCTTTGTGGTACCCACTCACCCCAACCAGTGTTTGCAGGTGCATCGGGAGCAGGAATTTCAGCTTCTTCCATATCTTCATCTCTGATTTCTTCCACATATATGTGTTCAGCCGGGTTATCAAAGTTGTAAATGCGAGTACGTGTGCTACGTTCAAAGAAGTAGTAACAGCGACGCTCGATGTCCCATCGATACCCCATATGAGAAAGTGTGGCATTGTTGAATTCCTGCACACTTGAGACTGGTAGAAGAGGCACAGGAGGAAAAGTAAGTTTCCAAAACTTTAGAATCCTCATGATTTGAGAAGCATAGGCAAGAGTTATGTTCTTGGAGCTGTTTCGTGTCAGGAAGATGCGCTTGACAAAGTAATTTGCCCAATTTAAGGGAATCTTGTTCTGCAAAATATAAAGCAAATGAATATCCGGCTTGTCCAAACGAGAATGACCACCGGACCTTGGACGCAATATGTGCGAAATAATCCAATGCAGGATTCGTGGTACACTTTTGATCATCCCTGAAGTTAGTGGCTCATCATCAGCAAGGGGTCTATCCAACTTAGAAATGGATGCACAGAATACCTTCAAATTAAACTGAGTTTCGAAATTCTGGTCATGCCACATCTGCAAATCGTCCAACTCAGATGGCATACCGAACACAGTGGCCCAGTCAGCAGCTTCAAAACTATATGTTCTTGTTCCAATCGAACATTTAAACATATATCCTCTTGAAGTTCTCACACCAGCATAGAAAGCTCGAATAAAATCCTCATGATACTCATCTTGATTTGAAGGAAGTTTCAAATTCTTCAATGACAACCGGATGAAGGATAGCAACCCTGGATGGAGGGATTTCAGGAACAGTAGGAGCTTGAGAAGAAGACCCAATATGTTCCTTTCCTTTTCTCTTGCTTCTTTCTCTTGGGATCATGACTCTTGGAGGCATTGTGAAGTTTTTTTAGGGTTTGAGAGAAGAAGAGGGGTTTTTAGGTTTATGATGCAAATGATGTAACTGATGTAAATGAGATAATGAGAGACATAATGGAGATAATGGGGTTTTGAAACAGTTACAAATGTAATGGATGATGCTGATGTGTCGATTCATTAAAGAAAAACTGAAATTTCGTCAGTATGAATCGATTCATTGATGTATGTATCAATTCATTATGCGAAAATTTTTAAAAGGCAACTGCTATGAATCGATCCAAGAGAGTATGTATCAATACATACTGTAACTGTCTTTAAAAAAATTTACAAAATTAATTCATGAATTGATTCAAGTTAGTTGGGATCGATTCATAGTGCGAATTTTTGGTTTTGTAAAAGAGAATGAATCGATTCAAGTGAGTATGAATCAATTCATACTGTAACTGAATTTTAAAAAATCTGCAAAATTTAAATCATGAATCGATTCATGAATGTTGGGATCGATTCATTATGCGAAAATTTGAATATTTCAGAGATTTTTTTCAAGAATTGACACATTTATGCAGAAGCAAAAACAATCATTATGCATTTGAATGAAATACAACAAGGTATGCAAGCTTAAGAATAACACTCATATGAACAGAAATTCATGTAAACAAATGATCATTATTCAAAACATACATTGATCATACAATATTATCAAGGAGAGGAGAGGAAACGATATTACCTCCATCGTAGTATTCTCATAAGGCACTATTGAAGGCTACAATCAAAACTTAGCAAATATGATGAGATAAATGGAAGAAATATCAATCAAGCTTAAGACAACAAAGCGGAGAGATCAAGAATTCCCAACTCGCGACGAATGTTGAAAAATGGTTCAATTGCCAAAGGTTTAGTGAAAATGTCAGCAAGCTAATTTTTAGTATCAACATGCTCAAAAATGACATCGCCTTTTTCAACATAATCGCGAAGAAAGTGATGTCGAATCTCAATATGTTTGGTGCGCGAGTGTAAAACAGGATTCTTAGAAAGGTTAATGGCACTAGTGTTGTCACACTTAATTGGAATATGTTTCAGTTCAATATCAAAGTCTTGTAGTTGTTGTCTTAGCCACAGAATTTGAGCACAACAGCTACCGGCTGCGACATACTCAGCTTCTGCAGTAGACAAAGCTACGGATACTTGCTTTTTACTATGCCAACTTATCAAAGAATTTGAAAACAGATGACAAGTGCCACTAGTGCTTTTCCTATCTGATTTGCAGCCAGCAAAATCAGAATCAGAATAACCTACTAAGCTACAATCACTTCCTTTGGAATACCAAAGCCCATATTTAGGTGTTCCATTGAGATACCTAAATATACGCTTGACTGATTTTAGATGAGATTCCTTAGGATTTGATTGATATCTTGCACACATACACACACTAAACATGATGTCTGGTCTAGACGCAGTAAGATACAAAAGAGATCCGATCATACCTCTATACCTCTTGACATCAACACACTTACCATTTTCATCTTTATCCAAGTTTCCATTGGTAGGCATAGGAGTGTCAATAGATTTAGAATCATTCATTCCAAACCGTTTGAGCAGCTCTCTACAGTATTTTGTTTGACATACTGCTGTACCTTCATCAAGTTGCTTTATTTGGAGGCCTAAGAAGTAATTCAACTCCCCCATGAGACTCATCTCAAACTCACCCTGCATAACATTAGAAAATTCTTCGACCAAGTGTATGTTAGTTGAACCAAATATGATATCGTCTACATAAACTTGAACTAAAAGAATGTGTTTTCCTGTGTGTTTAATGAAGAGTGTATTATCCACTTTACCTCTAGAATATCCATGATCAAGTAAAAATTTACTAAGTCTTTCATACCACACACGAGGTGCTTGCTTAAGACCATATAAAGCACGTTTTAACTTGTAGACATGATCTAGATATTCAGGATTTTCAAAACCAGGAGGTTGTGAAACATATACCTCTTCATTTATAACACCATTTAAGAACGCACTCTTTACGTCCATTTGGTAAAGCTTAAAATTCATGGAACACGCATAGGCAAGCAAAAGCCGTATAGCTTCAAGGCGAGCAACAGGAGCATAAGTCTCCTCATAATCTATGCCCTCCTCTTGGTTATACCCTTGTGCTACCAAGCGTGCCTTATTTCTAGTTATCACCCTGCTTTCATCTAGTTTATTCCTAAAAACCCATTTAGTGCCTATGATGTGATGATCTCGCGGACGCGGGACAAGTTCCCAAACGTCATTTCTTTTAAATTGATTTAGCTCTTCTTGCATGGCCATTAGCCAAAATTCATCAACCAAGGCCTCTTTGGCGTTTTTAGGTTCCACTTGTGATACAAAAGCGAAGTGAGAACAAAAATTACTTATCTTAGAACGAGTCAAGACTCCCTTTGAAATGTCTCCCAATATATTGTCTATGGGATGGTCTTTAGAGGATTTCCAAGCTAGTGGAAGATCCTTTACTTCGGATGTTCCTTCCTCTTTATCTTTTTCAATACATGTATCTTCCTCCTTCTCAATAGCAACCGCTTCGGATTGATCAATTTCCGAACCAGCTTCTTTGAGTATGTCTTGTGTAGATACACCTGCATCATTAAAAGAGATACCTTTTCCGACAATTTTTGGGTAAGACTCATCAAAAGAAACATGGACAGATTCTTCGACAGAAAGTAAACGCCTATTATAAACTCTATATGCTTTGCTTGATTGAGAGTAACCTAGAAAAATGCCTTCATCAGCTTTGGCATCAAACTTCCCAAGGTTTTCCTTACCGTTATTCAAGACAAAACATTTATAACCAAACACATGAAGATGAGACAAGTTGGGTTTTCTACCTTTTAGGATTTCATAAGGAGTTTTATTCAAAATAGGACGAATTAGAATCCTATTGAGAACATAACAAGCCGTACTTATTGCATCGGCCCAAAAGTATTTTGGTAAGCCACCCTCATTGAGCATTGTTCTTGCCAATTCCTCTAAAACTCGATTTTTGCGTTCCACAACACCGTTTTGTTGTGGAGTTCGAGGAGCTGAAAAGTTATGCTTAATGCCATACTTGTCACAAAATTTATCAAAGAGGTGGTTTTGAAATTCACCTCCATGATCGCTTCGGATTGTAACTATTTTAGAATTCATTTTATTTTGGGACAGCTTTGCAAAACTTATGAAGAAATATAGTCCAAGTAAATCTAGAGTAGTCATCTACTATTACAAAACCGTAATAGTTTCCACCTAAGCTCTTTGTCCTAGATGGTCCAAAGAGATCCATATGGAGAAGCTCAAGGGGTCTTGAAGTTGAAATTATATTTTTAGATTTAAAAGAGACCCTTGTTTGTTTTCCCATTTGGCAAGCATCACATAGGTGGTCTTTTGAAAACTTTATTTTTGGAAGACCTATCACTAGATCCTTGGATATAACCTTGTTAAGCAAATCGAAATTAACATGCGCTAAGCGTCTATGCCATAGCCATGAATCATCATTTAAGGCAACTAGACATTTAGTGCTTGTTAAGGATACACTTAAAAGATCAAGCATATATATATATATATATTGTTTACTCTAACACCCTTAAACACAACATTTTGTTCGGTATGTTCAATTTTGCAACATGTTTTTGTGAAAGACACTTTATAACCTTTGTCGCATAGTTGACTTATACTTAACAAATTGTGTTTAAGTCCCTCTACAAGATGTACATCAGAAATAGTAGTGGTAGAGGGATTACCTACACTACCTTTACCAAGTATTGCTCCTTTGTTATTGTCTCCATAAGTAACATACCCCTTTTTCTTTACTTTGAAGTCAATAAAAAGCGATATGTCACCCGTCATGTGCCTTGAACATCCGCTGTCCAGAAACCATCTTCCTTCCATGGATGCAAGACACTCATCCTACAATATCAAAAGAGAGAAGTAGGTACCCAATTTTTATTGGGTCCAAGTGGGTAAGTAATAACATGGTTGCCTTTAGGCTTCCATTGGTAAATTCCTTTAGGAACAAGAAATCTTCTAAACTTGCATTTCTCAATGGTATGGCCAGCACGACAACAATAGTGACAAACACTACGATAATGATAATGTTTACTATTAGTCTTTAAATCCTTTGGAACAAAAGAATATTTTGCATACGGAGGATTTAATGACTTTTTGAACAATCTAGTATCAACGGCATAAGTAATCTTAGGTTGCAAGGCTTTCTCCAACTTGGCTTTAAGAGAGATGACCTCTTGTTGCCAAATGTGGCACCTTTCACAATGCCTAATTTTACTACAACCATCAATATCAATAGCTTTTGAATTTTCTGCAATACTAGCTTTTAAGCATTCTAAATCTTTTTCAGCATATTGTACTTTACCTTCCAAGTATGAAAAAATTCTTTTATCGGAAGCTAGCCTTTTAAATGCTTCTTTAGCTTCATTATGCAGTTTTTCAAAAGCTACTTTTAATTCAGAAAAAGACATTGAAGAGAAGTTTTTATAATAAGCTTGTTTTACCTTTTGATCATCACTTTTCTTCTTGTGATGGGACTGATTTTTGATGTGAGCCATAAGACACAAATTTGCGGTTTCATCGCTATCACTTGTGCATTGTGTGCTTGATGAATCACTATCACTTTCCCAAGCAATGTAAGCTCTTCTTTGCTTATTATTGTACCTTCTTGGAGGAGCTTTTCCTTTATCCTTTTTCTTTAAAGGGCAATCCGTTTTATAATGACCGGACTTGCCACAATTAAAACAAGACCCTCTTTCTCTATTCTTCTTAACCTCTTCTTGTTTTGTATCCATAGATTGTCTTCTAAAGTTTATGAGATTTTTGTCGGAGTGCTTTATTCCATTCTTTCGAATGAATCTATTATATCTCCTAACAAAAAGTCCCATTTCTTTGTCACCGGAGTCTTCGTCACTACTTGACTCATTGTTGCTTAGCTCTTTTTGTGAGGACTTTGAGTTTGAAGCCATAAGAGCTATAGGCCTCTTCTCACCCTCTTTGTCTTTGTTCTTCTCTTTTCCCTTTTTACTTTTGTTTTCAAACTTTTCTAGACTTTCTAGTTCTTGTTGATGTTCCTCCAGCTTTCCAAACAAAGTAGTCATTGTGAGTGTCGTTAGATCATTGGCTTCCTTGATAGCTGTCACTTTAGGTTGCCATTCCCTGCTAAGACATCTCAGAATTTTATTAGTAGCAATATCATTGGAAACCGGTTTTCCAAGTGCATTCAAACGATTAATAAGATGAACAAATCTCTTTTGCATGTCGGGAATTGATTCTCCTTGTTTCATGCGAAAGAGTTCGAACTCTTGATTAAGTGTGTTAATGCGGGACTGTTTTACTTCAGTTGTACCCTCATGAGCAATTTCTAAAGCATCCCACATTTCTTTAGCTGTCGAGCAATGGGAAACTCGATAATACTCATCTGCACTAAGTGCTGAAATTAGCATATTTCGAGCTCTCCAATCACTTGACCACTTTTTCTCATCTTTTTCATCCCAATCGTCTTCTGGTTTAGGTACTATGGCTCCTGCCTCATTCATCATGGTAATTTGAAAAGGACCATTTTGAATGGCAGCCCATACGCGCCTATCAACAGAATTTATATGTACTCGCATGCAGTCTTTCCAATAGCCATAATTTTCACCGTTGAAAACAGGAGCTCTATTGTACGCCCCCTTTGGTTCAGAATCCATAACGTTACAGGCAACCACAAAGCACCAGCGAACCGGTGCTCTGATACCACTTGTTAGACGCTGTGGCGAGTGATCTAGAGGGGGGGTGAATGGATCACCTCCTTGTTTTCAAGGATTTAAAACGTTTTTCAGAGTTTTCAATGTATTATGGAAGCAAAGGTCCCGAATAGAATAAGCGTCTATTCTGAACCGGCCACTAGAAGACCAGACAAGCGATAATGTGCTGGATTTTACGATTGCTATGATAAAGAATAAAACACACGATATGAAAACAGTTGAATGCACCTATCACAAAATCAATTTCCAATGAATCGAAAAACAAATTAAAACGAAAGTAAAGATAGAGAGGAGAAACAATACGCCGAGATTTGGTAAGGAAGTTCCCCACGGTCGTCCTCGCGTGTGGGTACGTCTCCCTCTCAATTTCAAATCGAAATTGAGAATTCTTATATCAAAGTTGCTGAATCCGTTGATTACAAGGTTCGAATACAAAATCCAGAATTCTAAACTCCTAGAATTTCCTATTGTATCAACCTCCACTCGATTTGAGCCCAATCGAGATTTCCCGCAAGTTATACAATCAATCCACCGGTTCCACGACTCTCGCTGCGGCTGAATCTGACTTGTACAACGTGACTCACAAAACCCTCAAGAACACGCCCGTTCTTGAAGGAAAACCCAGCTGGTTTTTCCCTTGAAACCTTCTATCAATCTTCAACTCAGCTGGATCTACGATCGTACCACTGAACGTTGTCTCGAAAGCCTTCAATTCACAGGACAGCAAACACTCTTGTTGATGTTCTTGAATAAGATCTTTGAGAAGATGATGAAGATGTCTTGATTCTAGGTTTCAAGCTTGCTCAACAAATTGAAGTTCCAACACTCCAAAAACCCTATCTTGATGTGTTCTTCAATGTTCAATCACTACAAAATTCGTCTCACCAATTTCTGTAATCTGTGATCTATGTCTCAAATGAAAAACAAACACACACACACACACACATATATATATATATATATATATTGCAGAATCTGTTAGGCAAATAACAGAAGAATGAATCGATTCAAGCTTGGATGAATCGATTCATACTGATTGAATTTTAGAAAAACAGAATTAGTTAAACTGCATGAATCGATACATCAAAGGATGAATCGATACATTTTGCGAAAACCAGAATCCACACAACAGCATGAATCGATTCAAGCCATAATGAATCGATTCATTTTGCGAAAACCAGAATCCACACAATAGCATGAATCGATTCAAGCCATAATGAATCGATTCATTATGCGTATTTTCAACAAATCCATAAACAATGAAGACCAAGAAAACCAAAGTGATAAAAGCATATGTCTTAACATAGAACAAACATAAAACACTTTAAAATTCATAATCGATCAAAAACCAAGGGTGCTCACAATGATCACTAGCAAAACATCTTAGGTACGTACCAATCGATCAATTGACTACTTCCTTTTGTCCATTTGTTTCTGGATGGTAAGCTGTACTATATTTCAGTTTAGTGCCCTGAATTTTGAAATATTGTTTCCAAAAGGTGTCGAGGAACAAAGGCTCACGGTCAGAGATGGTGGATTTAGGCGTACCATGCAGACGTGAGATCTCCACAGAGAACCTTGAGGCTAGAGCTTGAGAGGTGAACTTTGTCGGCATAGCAATGAAGTGAGCATATTTTGTGAGTCTGTCACACACTACCTAGATGACTATGTGACCAAAAGAATTTGGTAAGTGAGTAATGAAATCCATTGCTAAGTCTTCCCACATCTGATTTGGGATTGGAAGTGTTTGTAGTAACCCTTTCTTCTTTGATGTTTGGTATTTGTTGTGTTGACAGGTTGAACAACGCTTGACAAGATCCTTCACCTCAACGTATAAGCCTGGCCATGAGAAAGACGCTAAAATGTGAGCTAGAGTGGCTAAAATAAGTGTCATTTTCCTCTTGCTCAAGTGTAACATCCTAAGGGATTCATGAAGTAATTGGGATTCATCTAACACTTCATCATCAGCCATATGTAGAAGAAATCGATTTGTGGAGCATTTGTGACCCTGAACAAACTTTTCATCGCAATTAAAACATAAGCCTTGAGCTCTTCTTTCTTAGAGTTGGGCTTGGGATAGGTGGCAAATGGGAATTTTATTTGGGTTTGGTGTTATTTGAGGTTTTGTGGAAAGTTGGGCTTGGGAGTTATTGAAAGTAGGTTGTTTGGGGGGTTGGGAATTGGAAAAAGAAGGGCTGGATTTTTGGTAAGGTGAGTGGAAAGGCTTTGAAAATTTGGGTTTGGTGTCGTTTGGAATCAATGAGCTTAGCAAGTCCAATAGCTTGTGAGTTTGAGGTGGGTTTATGAATAGCCATTTCATTTCTAATTTCTACTGCCGAGCCAGAAATAAAACAATTTAAAATTACATCGGGATGCAACCCAACAACTTGATTGCCTAATTTTTCAAACTTTGTTTGGTATTCCACAACAGATCCTTCTTGTTTTAATTTGAACAATTCAGCTTGATGATTTTCATTAAGGGTGTACATGGGTTGGATCAACCCACAAAATCCAGTCAAATCCACCCAAAAAATCCATAAAAGTGGCCTGGGTCAGGTAATTGAGTGGATATGGGTTTAAAAACTACAAAACCCATTAAAAAATCCGGGTTTCGGGTAAAAAATCGGACCCAAACTCACAAAACCCATTGATCCACTAATCAAACATTTATTATTACAATTTTAATAATTTTGTTGAATATTAATTTAATTGTTACAATTTTAGTCTTTTGAATATTTACTATTTTAGTGAAATATAACTTTAACTAATTTTAAATATTTCACTCTGGTTATTTTAATACTAATACAATTTATGTCATACAACTTTAATTTATTTCTAGTATTTTATGATAATTTTTATTAGTTGATGTTGTCATTCATTATTTATGATGTTAAAAATAATTAAAAATAGGTTATCTAATTTTATTTAAGAAGATAAAAATGTTTGAATAATTTTTATGAAAAAAATATGATGATTCATCATTTAGTTATTTAACATTAATAAAATAGAAAAAATATTTGGACAAACCACTACCCAACCCAACGCAACCCAAAATTTAGTGGGCTTGTCCAAATCAATCCATTGATATTGCGGATGGTTATTTTACCTTGCCCAAACCGGAGTGTCCTATATGGGTTGAATATTGGATTTGGCCAAACCAAACCAGCCCATGTACACCCCTAATTTTCATAAGTGGAAGGACCAAAACGTAATTCCAAAGCTCTTGTGAAAGAAATCCAATCAGTGAGTAATAAATTCGGGAGCATCCATTAAAACCAGCCCAAAGCATCATCTTTCATATAAAATGAAATTAAATATAATCTATTTTCATGAGGCATATTATAAAAACTGAAAAAGTGCTCAGCTTGAAATAACCACTCAAGTGGATTAGACCCATCAAACATAAAAAGCTCAAGTTTAGGTATTCGCATTGGGGGTAAAGGTGGAATATGGGAAAGTTGTGGGTAAGGGGTTTTTCTGAAAAATGGGGGGATTAAAATTTGGGTTAGGTGTAAAAGTTGTTTGAAGGTTGTGATATGGTGAAAATTGTGGCGGTGGTGGTGGAGCTATTGTGGTTTTGTGAAATGTAGGGACATCAAGTTGGATGGGTGAGGAGTAATAATAGGGATAATGGGGATTGAAACCATGGGTGTAGATGAAAGATGAGAGATACCTGATGTAGTAGTTGCTGAATGAATAGTAGCAGTAGGTTGTTGTTCCTTTTGGGACAACATCTTGTGGAGTGTGGACATGATAGATTCATGTCTAGAATCATAGATTTGATTTTCTTCATTCATTCTAGTATGAATCTGCCTAATATTCTGCCCAATCTTCTAGTATTAACTTTGTCAAATCTCTCATTCATATTGTGATGAACTTCATCCATAACATTGTTAAGGTGGAGTTGAGAGGTATGGACAGCTTCTTCAACAATCTCCCTTGTAGGAGGATTGGGTGGTTTGGGAGGAGCCATGAGAACACAAGATGAGAGCACCAAATGTCAGACTATAATTCAAGATAAAACCCTAGATCTAAAGTTGCATTAAAGGATAGTAAAATAAGACAACAATTCTTTCTTGATTTCAAATAACAAGGGAAAGACAATATAAATAGTTAGGGTTTCCTTTAACATAAATGGGCTAAGGACACAAATGAAAAGAAATACCCAAACATATAAATAACACAAATACTAATTGCACCCCTAATATTAGTAATAAAAATCCCTTAATAAAATAGATGGTTTCTTATTTCTAATTGGTCTTGGATTCTTCGTATTAGTAAGCAAGTTATATTAATGGGAAGAACTAAGGGTTCCCCAACCCGTTTACACCAAAAATGGGTAAACCCCGATACAAAAGGAAATTACAAATCAATTAGAACTACAACAAGAAAAGTAAAGGGTCTTTACTAAAATCGTAGAAGCTACAATTGGGATAAGTAATTTCATCGCATAGGGATCATTTCCAAACTAAAGCTTTTATACTCCACACCGTATTATTAACATTCCATTTCTCTAACCGAAAACAAGCCTCATTCCTTAGCAACCATACTCCACATGGTAGCTAGCCAAACTATTCCTAATTTTCCTTCCTTCACTTTCTTAGCGCGACAAAAGGAATATCATTCCATGAAAGATGATAAACCCTTCTTCCTCCTCTATCCCCACTTTACCTATCCAAATAGCTATTTCACTCCATATCTTTTTCACCTCATTACAAGAAAGGAAAGAATGTTTCAAGGATTCCAGATGGTTCCCACAAAAAACACAAAACTATTATCTATACTAAAATGTATACCTCTTTTGGCCAAAAGATCCTTCGTAGGAAGTCTATTCACAAAAACCCTCCAAGAAAAAGCTTTTATCTTAAATGGCACCTCCATACTCCAAAGTAACTCCAAAGCCTTATCGTTCATATTAGGAGGACCATAAGGGATGTTGAAGGAAGCATAAAAATTGTAACAAGATGTTACCGAAAACCTTCCATTAGATTCAAGAGCCCAAACTACCTCATCTTCGCCCTCCTCTTTAATATCGTGAACAATTAAGCTTCTTAATTAAAGAGGATAAACTCTCCACCATACTCGGAAACCTCCTCACCGCCATGGATAATCCTAAATTCTCCCAATGCCAACTACCATCTCTTCATCCCCCACATAGCTTCCCAAAAAGGGGTAGAAAAGCCCCTAGCCACCTTAAACCTATTATTTAAAATAATAGGATCTTTCAAGGAAGTTTTTCCAATTGATAAAATATCCTTCCACCAAACAAAATGAGCATAATGGTTTTTATTCCCTTCCATGCCGCAAAAAACCTTCATAGAAATGCCTCCTTTCTCAAAAGGTAAACAAGCCTTCTTCTGGCTCACCCAATGGATCTTTCTTTTCTCCTCCATTCCACCCTATAAGAAATTACTTTGAATAGAAATCATTTCTTTAACCACTTTCAACGGCATCTTATAAAAAGACATAGTGAAAATGCATAAAGAACATACAATTGACTTTAATAAAGTGATCCTCCCTCCAAGATTAAGAAAACGATTCTTCCACCCATCAAACGCGACTTCATCTTCGAAACTAAAGCATTCCAAGAAGATGGATTCCTAGGATTTGATCCAATAGAATGCTTAGAAATAAGAACTTACTACCTTCAACTTTACAAGAGAGAGAGAGCATAAGACGACAATTACAAAATGTAATTATTAGAATTAATTCCAATCAATTTACTTTTATGATAATTGATGCCAAGACCTGAAACAAATTCAAAAGCTCTCAACACCGCATTCACTACCCAAACATGCCTCCAATTCCCTTCACCTACTAATAAAGTATCATCTGCAAATTGAAGTATGTCTACGAAACACTTTCTTTCTATCCCAAAACTACAAAATTCACCTATCTCACAAGATTTTCTAACCAACCCCGCCAATCTTTCCGCCACCAAAACAAAGAGAAAAGGAGATAAATGATCATCTAGTCTCAACCCCCTCTACACGACAAACTCCTTTGTTGGAATCCCATTTACATGCACCGACATATTACTTTGAAAAACCAACATCTCCATCCACTTTCTCCATAATGAACCGAATCCCATCTTCATCAACATGAACCTCAAAAACTTTCAACTAACGTTATCGTAAGCCTTATCAAAATCCACTTTGAAAAGGAGACAATTCTTGCCTTCCTTCTTAGCATAATCAACAACTTCATTAGCCACAAGAACCCCGTCGAGAAGTTGTCTTCCCGGAACAAAAGCGCTTTGGCAAGGAGAAACAATAGAGCTAAGCACACATTTCAATCTTCCCTCTAACACCTTAGCTACCACTTTGTACATACAACCAATAAGGCAAACTTAATCCAAAGAAACCAGATTAGGATATTTCGGAACCAAAGTCAAAAAAGAAGAAGTTAACCTCCTTGGAAATATCACTACCTTGATGAAAACAATTACAATAATGTATGAAATCATATTTAAGAAAGAACCAACATTTCTTTATAAAAAGAAACAAAAATCCATTCGGACCCGGACTTTTGGAACTACCACATCCCCAAATAGCTTCCTTGATTTCCTCCTCTTGAAAAGGTCTTTCAAGAAAAAGATTCTCCTCACCGCTAATCCGATTGAAAATTATTCCCTCTAAAGACGACCTCTCCCTCTCCTCCTCCGTAAACTTATTCGAAAAATGATTCCAAGTTTCCTCCTTTACTTCCTCCACTGTTTCCACTACTCCATGAGACGAAAGAATATGTCCAATATGATTAAACCTTCTTCTCTCCTTCATCACCTTGTGAAAGAAACCACTATTTGAATCTCCCTCTTTTAACCACCTCAACCTAGATTTTTGAACTAGCATATTTTCTTTAATCCTCAATTTTCTCCAAAAACGACAAGTCGCTTCCTTCCTATTGATAATTATCTCCGGGAGCAAATCAACATCTTCCTCTTCCGCTCTATAGTCCCCCAAGTTAATATCCCCCACACCCTCTTCCACCTCTAAATCTATCCTCCCAAAAACTTATTTGTTCCACCACTTGAGTTTCTCTTTTAAAAGTCACTTTTCTTTAAGAACAAAATCTCCTCTTCCCTCAACCACTAGATCATTCCATTCCTTTTCAACAAAAGGAATGAAGGAATTGGAGGTAAACCATTCATTATTGAACTTGAAAAGGCTTATATCCCCAATTCTCATCATCCACCACTAACCAAATAAGACAATGGTCAGAAATATCTCTAGGACCAATAAATTGACCAATTATTCCCCATCTATTCATAATAACATCCGAGATAATAAATCAATCAATTTTACTCATATACTTCCCATCTCCACTATACCAAGAGAACCTTTTCCCTTTGCAAGGAACATCCACCAAGAGGCTATCTTCGATAAACTCCGCAAAAGATCCCATTTCATTGTTGTCCTCCGAAACCGTCCTACCCTTTCTTTCTCTTCTACTATTGACCACGTTAAAATCACCTCCAATAATCCACTCACCATCATCGAAAACCTCCTTTAACTCCAACAATTTGCTCCATAGTACTCTCTTCTCGACATAAGAACAAGAAGAGTACACATTCACTATATAATAAAAAAGGGACTTCCAAAATAACTTCACTTCTAAATAACCTTCTCCTTTGAAACTACAAATAACTTCACCCACTCCTTCTCTCCATAAAATTAATAAACCACCCGACATACCCACCTAATTTGAAAACGAAAAACCAATCTCCGTGTTGCTCCAAAAACTTTTAACTAAAGAACGTTGAACATTCCTAAGTTTTGTCTCTTGTATCAAAATATTGTATCAAATATCCGTGTGAGATATTGACTAAATATTGTTGTAGGCTTATTTTATATGTTTTTTAATATAAAATATTTGCTTATAATGCAACAATATTAATTAATTCTTTTTATTATTTTCTTATCAGTTTCGTATCAAACTTTAGTTCAGTAAATCAAGGAAATTATACCCTGTACCCCCACGTTTAGCCCGATACCCCTACAATTTTTCTAATTCCAAATTTTCCCTTTTAATATTTAAATAAAACGTAAAATTTTTACCGCGAAGTCAGACTAAAAAAAAATATTTTTTAAATTTGGAAAAGACGAACCGGATGTGCAATGGGTAAGATTTCCGGTTAGTAAAATTAAGAACCGGAAGTAGGTGTGTTGAGTTTTCCGGTTCATAAAAATAACAAACCGAAACTAGCTATGTTGCGTTTTCCGGTTTGTATTTTCTTAACTGGAAGTAGCCTGTATGGGTTTTCCGGTTCGTAATTTTTTTTTGTTTTTTTTTTAATTTTTAAATTTTCAAATTTTTTTAGGAGACAAGGAACTGCCTTTGATGATATGCACGAAGGATGACTCAAAAGTAGATACTACAGATGTATTCTCTACTACACAAAAATTTCCTACAAGAGAAGAGGCGACTCGATGGATCAGGGAGGTTGGACTCAAAAATATGGTTACTATTATAATCACTCGCTCGGACACTAAGACAGGGAAGAGAGGAAGAAGTGACAAAGTTATATTTGGCTGCTATAGAGGTGGAAAGGACAAAGAACGAGAAAGCGAAACACAAAGTGCTTCCAAAAGATGTGAGTGTCCATTCAAAGTTAGTCAACACCTTCAAAGGATGGTTCTGGTTGGAAAATCGATGTAAAATGTGGCGTTCACAACCATGGTTTACCGGATAGATTTGAAGGTCATGCATTTGTTAGGTGACCAACAACATATTTTAGATTTGACAAAACGTCGTGTTCCTCCAAGACATATTTTGTTGTCTTTGCAAGAGCGAGATCCAAACAATGTGACTCGAATCACCCAAATATATAAACATAAGAGTAAGATTGAGGAAAAAATTAGGGGAAGTAGAATAGAAATACAACATTTGCTTAAGTTGATTGATGAATCGAATTATGTTTATTATAGTAGAAAAAAAGATGAATCAGAAGTTGTGAAAGATATCTTCAGGGCTCATCCAGACTCTGTGAAATTGTTGAATATGTTCTTGATTTTGTTGATTATGGATAGTACGTATAAAACCAATAAGTATAGGCAACCTTTATTTGAAATAGTTGGTGTCACATTAACCGAATTAACATTTGCTGTTGCATTTGCCTATATGGAATCTGAGCAAACAGAGACTTTGTGTTGGGTACTGGATAAACTGAAACAGTTATTCACGAAACAATGGTTATGACCACAAGTAATTTTAATCGATAGAGATCTTGCTTTGATGAAAGCAATTGAAACTGTATTTCCAACTACAGTCAATATGCTTTGTCGATATCACATAACCAAGAATGTGAAAGCGAAGTGCAAGGAGTATGTTGTGGACGATATGCGAGAATCGATAGAGAAACTTTTCTACGAAGTTATTGTGGCTAGTGATGATGTTGAGTATCATCAAAGATTGAAGTTATTTGAGAATGCTTGTTTGGATTTTGGACCTTTTATTGATTACGTGAAAGACACATGGTTGACACCTCATAGACATAGATTTGTCGAAGCTTGGATCAATAAAGTAATGCATTTAGGCAATGTCACCACTAACAGGTAATGTGTTTGTTTTTTATGGGTTTAGACATAGTTGTTTTGGGGTAATAATAATGAAATTGGATTTTTAATTTTATTTTTAGAGTTGAATCTGCGCATTGGAAGCTGAAACAAATGTTGGAGAATAGATTAGGTGATCTGGTCAAATGCTATGAGGCTATGAATGACAACATCAAGATTCAAGTGGGCAATATTAGAGCTTCATTTCAGAAGAGTTTTTACAAGGTTGAGCGTGTCCATAGAGGTCCATTTTACGTGAATTTGGTTAATTCAGTATCTAGAGCAGCTTTGCATCATATTGATGAAGAATGGCACAAGGTTGACATGGTGGGTACAAACACCAAGATGTGCAGATGCTTTCGTAGAATAGTTTATGGGTTACCTTGTGCCTGTGAGTTAGGAAAATACAGATTGATAGGTGAACCAATACCTATAGATGTTATTCATATCCATTGGCGGAAACTATGTATGGAAGGTGAACAAGAGGTGGACATAGAGGAAGGAGCAGAGTTGGATATGACGGCTGCAATTGAGGCACTGTGGAAACGGTTTCATTCATTAGATGTTACAGGTAAGAGAGCATTAAAAAGTAGGGTGTGTGAAATAGCTTACCTCAATACAACAAATATGGTACCACCACCTGAGAAGATAAAGACCAAAGGAGGAGTGAAGACAAAAAGGAAAAAACTTGTTGGGTATGATGTTTACCGTGATCCTTCGTATCATGAGTATGTTGAACAATCACAAAACAATTCTCAGAAATCGTCCAAGAGACCATGTTCACAGCTATCACAGACGTCAAAGGAAAAACCGTCTCACAGGTACATTGCACAATTTCCGACACATATCAGACCTTTTATTGACGACATTGTTGATGTTAAGGATGATGGAAATTGTGGGTTTAGAGCCATTGCATCAATGCATGAGTATGGTGAAGATGGTTGGTCAATGGTTCGTCGTGATCTGGATAATGAAATCAGAGGACCTTGAAATAGTATTTATGCGAAATTATTTGGTGATCGCTTAGGAAAAGTAAGAGAATCTTTGTTGATATCATCTGTAGGTTCTCAGCCATATGATAAATGGATGACAATATCAGAAATGGGTTATGTCATAGCAAATTGTTATAACATCGTTCTTGTATCCTTAAGTTCTCTTAGTTTGACGTTCTTCCCTATGACGACTAAACATAATCCTAATGTCTCCATTTACTGCATTGGTTTTGTAAACTCAAATCATTGGGTTCAGGTAACATTATATGTATGCATTTTTGTTACAGGTTAACATTATATGTATGCATTTTTGTTACAGATAAACATTATATCTATTCATGTGTGTAACAGGTTAACATGAACAAAGGATTTTCTTTGCCACCCGTCACAGTGGATTGGCTGGATAATCGCACACCAGATGCAACATCTTGGATAACAGGATTCTCTGGACGGTTACAACATTGACACAAGCTTACCCTGATTCTCCCAAGCCATATTAAATTATAATATGGTTTCATTTTTTTCTATATATTTCTAAAGTACTATCCTTAATATGTTATTTTCATTTTTATATGTTGGATGAACAATTATAAATAATATAAGTTTGATTTCATCTGAATAATTATGAATCATACAAGTTATCTGAAGATAAAAAAAACAAAAGATTACTAGAACAAAAATAACTACAATAAAAGATCACACATCGTCCTGAGGAGCCGGTCCACCCTGCGGAACTGGTCCACCCTGAGGAACCGGTCCACCCTGCGCTAGACATAGTGCTCGGAAGATCTCAACAAACTCATCATCCTCCACCTCAGCCTGGTGACACTGCAAATAGCAACTAAGCTCATGTGAGATATGCCATAACCTCGGATCTGTCGGTCCACCATCAAACTCAGGAACTGGAACCTATATGTCCTCTCCCCGAGCTGGTGGAGTCAAACGAGGATGAGATATTGTGTAGTACCAAGCCAAGTACTCTGCCACAATATCATGTGGTACATCTGCAAAGCGCGCCTGCTAAATCACCTGCCTAACGCTCTGGTGGTAACTGACCCAGTCAACGACTATGTCCAGTGAATCAATGTCAGAGGGATGTGATGGTACGTATTGCTGGTATCCAAACTATCGTAAGCATCTGTCAGGTAAATAAATGACAGATGTATCGTACCATCGCAGACCACCCCTGTACAAAGCGATATCATCAAAGGGCCTATACTGCCTGTGATCCTCGAATGGGCGCCATATCACATCACTGGGTGTCAATCCATCTAACTGAGCTCTGATCTCGTCAACCTTCGTCGACGATTTCTTGTAGCACCACTTCATCGCCCTCGGAAGCCGAGCACCAGCACCACCAGACATCTTCGAGAAGCCTATCTTCCCAATACTTGTGAATCCAACACTATAATCAAAATATTACCATTTAAACGTATTATAAATTACATAATATGAATATTATAAAGTCACTTGAAATAATAAAGTAAATTAAAATTAACATTTTGTACCTGTAGAAGAGTGGCATATCCACCAAGCAGCTTGCACGAATAAAATGAAGCATCTCCCAGGTATTTATAAAGTGTGACATGTGCAGCAGCTCCCTGTCAGTATCTGTCACATCTGTCCAGGTCCTCAAACAGGGGTAAATACTTTGCCTCTACAAGAGTAAAGGTCTTATCCGTAAGAATAGTGCAGCCAAGTATCAACAACATATACACCCTGACCGCACAATCAAATCTCTCCTCAAATCGTAGACGAACAAAATGAGTCTTCAACCACTCAAGTCTATAATATGGACCTCTGCATGCACGAACCTCCTCGGCTGCATCCTCCAGCGAAATACCCATCAGACGAATAGCAAGACTGATGGCATCTGAGTTAGTAATGCCTTCTGCCGGGATAAATAACTCTCCTCTAATAGGTGTGTGAAGGAGGCAGGATACATCGTCCAGCGTGATGGTCATCTCGCCAAAGGGCATATGAAAAGACGAGGTCTCGGGATGCCATCTCTCGACAAATGCAGATAAGAGGTTCGTATCGATCCTGGATAAGCTGGTCTACTGAAGAGACGCTAGACCTGTCTGAGACATCCACTCCTGTATCTGAGGTGGGAGCATAGATGGAACCCATTCTATAAGTTTGCTGCCATGTGCAGCAACCTTAAGCTCCTTCTTCGGTCGTCTCTCCTGAAAAAAATACATATTATATGCTATTATCAACTAAAGACTAAAATAAATTTTATTCATTACTGAAAGTTTATAGGTTCTCTTACCTCGCCATCCCACAAATGGTGCGCAACATAATTCTGGTACCTCACCAGAAGTGAGGTATCAGAAGGTCCTCCGGGAAACGCTGGATGTGGAGGAACATGAGGCGCAACAGGATTAGCAGCTTGTAGTGCGTCAAGTTCCTGCTGGTATAAATGCGTAGGAACTGTCCTTCCATCGGGAAATCGCCGATGAATATGTCCGTCGCGTCCTCTGATTCGAGACACTGTAAAGAAAACAAAAAAAATTATTAAAAAAAAACTAAAAAACTAAAAAACAAAATAAAATAAAATAAAACAAAAAAAAACACAACCGGAAGTAGCTCATTAGCTACTTCCGGTATGTAACGTACACAACCGGAAGTAGCAATGACCCTACTTCCGGAACACAAAATAAAAAAAACAGAACCAGAAGTAGCTTACTTAAGTTTTCCGATTGGCAAATAACTGAACCAGAAGTAGCAGTTGTGGGTTATCCGGAAAGAACTTTTCACTGTGCGATTTTTTCTCCAAAATTTTGTCTGACGTGAAATGAGGTGAAAAAGTGAAAAAATTTGAATTATTTACTATTTATATGAGGGTAAAATCGTCCAAAAAAATTTGCCATTGGTATATCAGGCTAAACGTGGGGGTACAGGGTATAATTTCCGTAAATCAACCAAAGGTAACCCCGAGTGATAGCAAGGGTATTTTGAACCAAAATTCTACCCAAATCTCTTCAAATATTCATGGAACGTCAAAATTTGTTGTCACTACAAATTGCTACTAAGCATGTCATTAATCATTATAATTAATGGTAAATAAAATATTCAAAACGTGAATTTGAAAAGTTAGTGAATAAATGTAAGGAATAATAATTAATTGTGATGGTTAATTGTGATTTATTAGGAGATTAAAAAGACTATAGGGATATGAAATTATACCAGATACAATTATTTAAACCATAGGTTCTGAATTATTATTTAATTTTTAATTTTATTATTTTAATTTCATAATATAGAATTTTGAGCCGACAAATGACAACATAAAAAATAATATTGTATTACATTCCTTGACATCAAATATAGTTTTGTCTAGGAAATATACAAACAAAATAGACATGTCTGACGAGTTGAGACATTTTCATCATTAATTCTTTTAAAAAATACATTTATTATATTTTTGGTATTATATGATTTAAGCGGGGGTTCTTTGAAATTTTTGAATTTGTATCTGCTTAAATTTTCTTTTATAAATTTCTTCCTCCGTCTTACAATATGTGTCATATTTTCTATTTTTATTTGTCTCAAATTATTTGTCTATTTAGATTATCAATGTGATATTTATTAATTTTTTTCCACTAACTTACCCTTATTTATTGTATTTTAATTCATATAACTACTCCACTATCTATTATTAATAGGGTTATTTTAGTAAATGATACTTATTTTATTATTGAAATCAACACAATTAATCATTATCTTAAAAAATGTAAAAATTTCAAAAAGAACACATATGATGAGGAGAGGAAGTAGTATCAAAAAGTTAAGTTTTTGTTTCTTCTTTTATAACGGAAATTTGAGTTAAGATTGACTTAAATTATAATTAACTTTGTATTTGTGGCAATAAAAGATGAATGAATGTATAAAACGGAATTTGTAATTTTCATTTTTATTAGATTTTGAATCTGTATAGGAGGATTATTCATTCAATTAGAAACATAATTGGATATTTCTAAATTTTAGATTACATCAAACATTTTATCTCTTAAATTTGCTTCACTGTTACTATAATATCATATCATATAAATTTGTGCAACTTTTAACATACCTAATTATTTCTCTTCAACAAGTGTATCTTCTCTAACGTTTTATATTTTAAGACCTTAAAAATTCACTTATTGAAATTTGTGTCACTTACTACTATAATTAGGGATGACAACGAGTAGAGTTGGGTGCGGGTTTCACATTACCCAAATACGTACTTGAAATCATCATCTGAACTCGAATCCAAAGACTATTTGAGTGACAAAATAACACTCACATTCACATCCGTTGGGTTCAGGCTTTTCAATCCAAACTCAAACCCTTAGAAAAAAATACAAGAATACAACAACAACATTGAAATTTGAAACACAAGAATTCTATCAAGGTCTCTCAAAGAAATTAAGGAATTAAATTACAACTCTCCATCAAATTTGATAATATTATAATTAAAATTAAGGTCTTCAACATCTTAACATTCCAATTAAAATTAAAGTCTACAATTAAATTAGGGACACTTATGTAATTTCATGTCTAAGCGGGTGTGGTTTCAGGTTTCGGGTGCAGGTTTAAC
Source organism: Lathyrus aphaca (assembly GCA_963966055.1). Taxonomy (NCBI): domain Eukaryota; kingdom Viridiplantae; phylum Streptophyta; class Magnoliopsida; order Fabales; family Fabaceae; genus Lathyrus; species Lathyrus aphaca. Next base: position 397,856,198 of record OZ014521.1, on the reverse strand, counting down.
ACTACCCAAACTCGCACCCAAACCTAATCAACTCGGGTTTCACCAATTGATTCGAATTCGGGTATGGATAGACCCCGCTGGTTTGGTCTGCTTGCCATCTGTAACTATACATTTGTGCAACTTTTAGTATATCTAATTATTTCTCTTTAATAAATATATCTTCTCTAACCTTTTATATTCCTTGAAAACCCATCCATTGAAATGGTTTAAAAATATATTAAATGTTCTACGAACCAAATTATTCATTTATTTATTTATTTTCAAAACCAACTAATGGGATACCCGTGCATTCTCACATGTACTGGTATAGTACGCACATTTTCTTCTAGAATATATTAATCAACAACGAATTTGACCCCGTATATAAATATTAAGTTTTTTTTACATTACTTATATATTTGATTTGTTGTGAATAAGATACCTTAGAAACAAAGTATAATAAGTTTCTTTATGATCAAGAAACCCACAAGGGTTAGGTTTTGGGTAACCAAGGATAACAACAAGGATTGGTTATAAACTGTTATTCTTTTCTTTCTCTTAAAACAAGATTACAAGTATTCAAGAATAACAAATAACCTCTCTCACTTTTGAATTAGGGTTTTATCTTCCTATTTTCTATTATACAAAAGATGAGAGACTAGTTTGCTATTTATAAGAAAACTAACATACTAACCTAATGGGCTTTTTAACAATTACCCATTACAAGATAACTTAGGGTACAAGGTAACTTGAACAATTGAATCCATAACACAAGGCACAAATCTCACAAATATCCACCTTGGAACAAACTCTAACAACAAGAAACAAACTAGCTTTCTTCATGCAACTTTATCAATTGCATACAGTGGAAAAACTTGCAACTAGGTAACGTCTTGGTGATCATATCAATAGCATTATGATCTGTCAAAACCTTTAGCACTTGGACTTCTCCACGCTCGATTACCCCTCTGACGAAATGTAGCCACACATCAATGTGCTTGGTTCGCTCATGATAGGTTGAGTTCTTCAACAGGTGTATTGCACTTTGACTATCACATTTAAAAGTGATACCTCGAACTTGAAATTTCAGCTCCTTTGCAAAACCTTCAAGCCACAATGCTTCCTTTACAACTTCAGTTAGGGCGATATATTCCGCTTCAGTGGTTGATAAGGCAACAACATTTTGAAGTGTTGCTTTCCAACTAATTAATGTGCCAAACATAGTGAAAACATATCAAGAAATAGATTTTCTAGAATCCATATAACCTGCATAATTGAAGTCGACATATCCTTCGATTGATGCTTTACTATCTTCACCCAAGGTTCCACCATAAATTAGGACTCTGCTCAGAGACCCATTTATGTAACTTAGAATCTTTTCAATGCTTACCAGTGAGCCTTTCTAGGATTTGACATGTACTTGCTTACAAGACTTGCTGCATATTCTATATCGTGTCTAGTATAGACCATAACATACATAAAAAAAACCTATTATATTAGCATACAAAATGCTATCCATATAAGTTCTTTCGACATCATTACTGGGACAATGATTTATACTCAACTTGAATTGAGAGTTTTTCAGAGTCACAACAATCTTTAAATTCTACATTCCAAACGTTTTGAGAATCTTCCGTAGGTATGCCTCTTGAGATAAGCATAATTTCGACTGCTTTCTATCTCTTCGGATGTCAATCACAAGAATCATGGACGTAACTCCCAGATCCTTCATATTAAACTCCTTATCGAGTTCATCCTTCACCCTTTTTACATCTTCGACATTATTGCTTGCTATTATAATATCATCCACATAAAACAACAAAATAACAAATGAATTACCCGGTCAAAATCAGAAGTAAACACAATGGTCGAACTGACTTCTGATGAAACTTATGCGTGCCATGAACTTATCGAATCTCCTATTCCACTTTTGAGGAGATTGCTTCATCCCATATAAAGATCTCTTTAGTTTGCACACATACTCTTCTTTCCCCTCTTCGACAAACCCTTCTGTTTTCCTCATCAGGATTGTTTCATCAAGATCACCATATAAGAACGCAGTCTTCACATCCATCTGTTCCAGTTCAAGATCGAATTGTGCCACCATGGCAAGCAACATTTGAATGGACCCGTGCTTCACAATAGGAGATAACACATTATTGAAGTTGACACCTTTTTTCAGAGTGAAACCCTTTGCAACCAACCTTGCTTTATATCTCTTCGACGCCACTCCTTCAATTCCTTCCTTAACTTTGAAAATCCATTTACAACCGACTAACCTGGCTCCATCAGGTTTCTTGATTAGTTCCCATGTGTTGTTATAATAAAGAGACTTCATCTCATCATCCATGGCCCTCAACCATTCAGTCTTATTTCGACTCCTCACAACTTCTTTATAGTCTCTAGGTTCTTCGTCTAGAACCTCACTTGCAGAGATTAAGGCATAAGTTAAAAGATTTGCATAACCAAGTATCTGAGGTGGCTTGATGACTCTTCTTGACCTGTGTCTTGCCAGCAGGTAGTCATTATCATTCTCCTCATCTTCGACATCAGTTTTTGCTTCTTCTTCGACTTCATCTAGGTCATGCAATTCAACATCACCATGTTCCACATCAACATGAATTTTTCCCTGTTCCAACTCTTCGACAACATCATCAGTTTCCTTGAAATCCATCTCAGCTTCATTGAAAACTACATCTCGACTGGTGATACACCTCATGTGACCTAGCTCTAGGAACCATAGCCTATATGCTTTGACTCCTTCAAGGTATCCCATGAACATGCATTTCAGAGCTCTAGGTTTGACCTTGTCTTGCCTTATGTGAGCATAGGCTACACAACCAAATACTCTCAATTTGTCGAGATCTGATGGATGTCCCGACCAAACTTCTTCAGGTTTCTTCATATCTAACGCAATCGAAGGACATCTATTTATCAGATATGTTGTTGTTGAAACAACCTCAGTCCAAAATACTTTCTTCAATCCAACACTAACCAACATGCATCTAACCCTTTCGAGGATTGTTCGATTGAATCTCTCAGCTAGACCATTTTGTTGAGAAGTACTTGCTATAGTCTTATGCCTTGCAATACCAGACTCGACACAATAATTTTCGAAAGCTTCGTTGCAGAATTCAAGGCCATTATCAGTTCTCAACCTCTTAACCTTTCTGCCAGTTTGAGTTTCGACCATAATCTTTCAACTCTTGAAATTATCAAAAGTTTCATCCTTCGTCTTCTAAATGAATACACATAACTTTCTGAAATAATAATCAACTATGGATAGAAAATACCCTGACCTGAATGTGAAGGATTCCTTGCAGGCCCCCAAAGATCAGCATGAATGTAATTAAGGGATCCATATGTTTTTTGCTTACCTTTGTTAAATTGTATCCTACAGGATTTACCAAATACACAAGGTTCACAAAACTCCAATTTCTCGACTTTGTCACCACCTAGCAGGTTCTATTTCCCCAGTTCGACCATGCCTCTCTCGCTGACATAACCCAATCTCATGTGTGTCGCTCCCCGAATTTCCATCCTGGTACAAACGCGAAAGTGGCGCGGAAAATAAAAGAGTCGCCAGCCAGGCATTTTTATCCCGAATGAACGAGAATGGTAATGCTGCACAAACCAAAGAAAAGAAAGGAAGGACACGGGTCCTACGAACCAAAGAATCTGAGATCGGGAGTCGGTTACGACCTGGGAAGGTATTAGCACGCCAGATCGTCCGCCGTACCCGACGGGATCCACGCTTGCAAAGAAAACTGTTTCAAAGGGTGAAGAAATGAAAGATGCTACAAAACTGAAACTGAAACTGGATAAAAAGAAAATGAAAAGGGAACTGAAGGAAGAAATGAAAAGGAAAAATGTAGGGAAAACAAAGATTGTGCTCGAACGGGCCCTACCTCGCTGCCTACGTACCTCACGGGACATGAGGATCAGAGATGCCGTAGTTCCCCTAACTAGGGCTAGAAAATATTGCTTGTGAATTAAGGTTTGAACTGCCTATGTCAATGCTCAGGTGTTGCAGGCTCGGACGACTGCGTAACCGTCTTGCAAAATGACAAAAAGCAACAAGTTCGCGGACGGAGCGATGGAGATGAGAAAAGAATTCCCGAAGGAAAGACGATTATTGTTTGTTTGTGTTTTTTAGAGCTTTTATTTTGTGTGGCACAAAAGAATTAACTCAAGCTCTTTTCCATGGAATGTGTACTTGCTACTACATTCCAAGATGGAATAATAGAACAAGCACACCAAGCAAGGAAAACTTATCCAAGACTTGTTTCCAAAGGCAAGGGCCTAATTTCATTGAATTGTTGAATTTATTAGGTGTTTTAGTGATTAAAAATGAAGAAGCTTTTTTTAGGGTTTTTTTTATGAAGATGACTTCATGATCCGACTTGTGCATCATGCTAGACAAATGCACTATTCCAAGATGGAATGAATACATATGCCCCATGGAATAAGGCTATTACACAAGAAGTCACTTCTTTTTATTAATGTTTTTTAGGTTTTTTTTTTTATATGAGAAGAGAAAGAACCAAAGGAGAAAAAAGGTAAAAGTCTAAAAATGGGGAAAGACTAAACCTAAAGTTATCATGCAAAAGAGGTCCTAAGGTTAGTGAGATTTCAACTATCCTAATGAAGAAAAAGGAAGGAAAGAAACCAAAGAAGAGCAAGAAGAAGATCGAGCAAGAGCTAGCAAGCAACTTACTCCTCTAAAGGAGATAAGTTGCTCCTAAAAGGGGAAAAAGAGAGTTGCAACACATGATGGCATAAGGCACATCAAAAAGCACAAGGAGAAAGCACTTAAAAAGAGAGAAAGATGAAGAGTTGAAATGTGGATGTACATCCACACTTCTCTTACCATAAGCCCCTGCAAGTGTTAGCAAAATCCAGCACATGTTCATCAATAAAGTCATGGCAATGACATGCTCAAAGTTCACACCAACCAAGATCAAACAATCATGCCAAACATCGCATGAACAAGCATTTACATGCCGAGAACATGGAAACATGCATCAATCAGCAAGAAAATCACCCAAACAATCATATTTAATGATCATATAATGTTCCATGGCATTTAAAACAAGTATGGGAATCAAACATGCTCAAAATAAAGTAAAAATGGCCTACTGCTTCAGTGTTAACCGGTTAACCAAAGCATTAACCGGTTAACCATGCCAAAACCTGCATAAATGCAACACAATTCAGGTGCGTTAACCAGTTAACCAATCCGTTAACTGGTTAACACTATTAAGACAACAACAAATACTGCAAAAATCAGCTCACAACTAGCTTAATCAAATAATCCTGCACCAGACCAACAAGCAATGGAGCATGAAAATAGTGTATCAATTCACATTAAGTGGCATCATCAAGCTCATGAACATTAATACATAAAACCGGTTACCAATCAATCAATCAATTAGAGCAACACAAGAAAATACGCAAGCATATGGCGAATCTAAAGCACAAGCATGCAAATAAGCTAAAACAGAGCTAGATCTGAAATTAACCAACCTACAAAGCTGAGGTATTTTGGTAATTGTTGATTGAGCTGAAAACGGTAGATCTCGTGGCAAACTTTGAAGATCCGGTGCTAAGCTTCACACTCCGTGCAAAATAAATGCAAGAACAAGATCTTGATGCATAATTTTTGATCCAAAAGCACTTCTAGATCCCAAACCAGATCTGAATCACCAATTAAACCAGCAAAAAGATGCAATGAAGCTAAGGATGGAGGTCTAGTTCCAAGATCTACACACCTCAAGGCAAGGTTATGTGATCTTCAAAGAGGAACTTTGAGTGATTTGGAAAATTGGGAGAGAAAAGTGAGAGAATTGTGAGTGAGAAGAGTGAAAATTCAGAATGGGAGTGAAAAATGAGGGAGAGCTCTCTTTGGTTTGGAGAGAAATGATTAAATATGGTTTAGGTTTGGGGCCCAAAAATTAGGCTTGGGATCCAAAATTATGGTTTGGCAAAGAGATTAGGATGTAGCAATGGGATTAGGCTTTGACAAGTGCTCTAGATCTTTCTTTTTAATTTCCAATTAATTCATAATGAATAAAAATCAGAAAATTAGAAATTGGAACCAAATCACACATGCTGAATTTGCTGTTGGAAATTCAAAATTCGTGGCCGTTAACCGGTTAACCAATCCGTTAACCGGTTAACGCCAGTGAATTTTGAATTTCCCTCCTTTTGGTGGGAACCTTCAAAAATAAGCCGGTGCCAACCGTTTTGATCTGATTTTGATCCTCAATCATTTCTTTAGGCTTTGACCCTGATGTCAACCTTGTAACCTGCCTCGTGAGCTTTGAATTTCCCTGATGATTGATCATATGCCTTATGCTGGAACATTCAAATGTTGCGCTTCATTTTTCTACGCAATATGCTAAGGATATGACATGTTGATGATGATTATGATATGATGATGATGCTAAACAGGAGAGGGCAAATTTGGGGTGTTACAATGTGCCATAGTTTGTCTTCGACAACAGTTTCATGGATGCAACATTTGTTGAACCACTTACAACTTCAGCCTTGTTTCTTCACGCCTCTCAAAACTTCCTTCGACCCCTTCATGACTCTTAGAATACTTTTCTCTCCTTGAAAAACATATCCCTTATTGTCGAGTTCGCTAATAGAAGTCATATTTCTCTTTAAGTCAGGTACATACCTAACTTTAGTCAATAGCCTTATTGACTCATCATGGAGCTTGAATCTCACATATCCAATACCTGCAATTTTGCAAGCTTTGTTGTTTCTCAGCAACACTGATCCATCAACTTGATCACATAATTCCTAGAACAAATCTTTGTTTGGATTCATGTTCCAAGTGTAACCTGAATCCATAATCCACTATTTTCTTGAGTCGTCACTTGAAACCACAAGAACATCAGATGATTCGAAATCATCTTGAACAATAGCCGCATTGCCATTATCCTTACCTCCATGATCTTTCAGGAATTCAGGGCATACCTTTCGAATATGACCATCCTTCTTACAATGATAGCATCGAACACCAGATGCTTCACCACTATAAGACTTTTGCTTACTTTTACCCTTCTTTTTGTCGAATTTACCATTCTTTCGCAAGAATTTCTCCTTAACAACCAAACCTTCACCAATCATCTAAGGTTTATGCTCCTTTCGTTAGTTCAAGTCCTTAAAGTACAAGGAAAATTGAACATCTTCAAAGGTCAGGGACTCTCTTCCATACAAGAGGGTTTCTTTGAAGTGAGCATGTGTGTTGGGAAAAATGCATAACAACAACAGCGCTTGATCTTTATCATCGATCTCCATATCAATGTTTTCAAGATCAAGAACCAGCTTGTTGAACATATCCAACTGCTTAGCCAACACTTTATCTTCACTCATCTTGAATGAATACAAAGCTTGCTTCAGGTAAAGTCGATTCACCAACGATTTGGTCATGTACAAACCTTCAAGTTTCAACCATAACCTTGATGCCATCGTCTCATTTGATACCTGTCGAAGAACCTTATCACCAAGGCTCAACAGTATTATGTTGTGTGCTTTCAATGCATCATTTATGGTCGTTACTCCCTTCAACGCTTCCAAATAACCCTACTGAACAAGTAGGGCTTTCATCTTCAAGCGCCACAGACCGAAGTCGTTCACACTAGTGAACTTTTCAATCTCATACTTTGTTGAAGGCATCTTTTCCTCGCTCATCGAACCAATTTTTTGTGAATCGGCTACTTTAGAAACAAATTCTAATAGGTTTCTTTATGATCAAGAAACCCAAAAGGATTAGGGTTTAGGGTAACCAAGGATAACAACAAGAATTTGTTATAAACTGCCATTCTTTACTTTCTCTTAAAACAAGATTACAAGTATACAATAATAACAAATAACCTCTCTCACTTTTGAATTAGGGTTTCATCTTCCTATTTTCCATTATACAAAATATGAGAGACTAGTATGTTATTTATAAGAAAACTTACATACTATCCTAATGAGATTTTTAACAATTACCCATTACAAGCTAACTTAGGGTACAAGCTAACTTAAACAATTGGATCGATAACCTAAGGCCCAATTAAATAACAACATGTGAGCGGAATTCGACGACATGGTAAACCTAGAGTTCGTTCCAATATATCACATGAATCTATATAAAAAAATTGAATCAACCATTTATTTATACCTGTAAGTAAATATTATTTTGTTCAATGACATACACTTTTTTTTTATAAATCATATTTTATTTTAATTAAAAATTTATGATTTCTTTAGCATTAATATATTTCAGATAAATTATAAGAAATCTATAATATTAATTTTTTTTAATTTTTTTAGATAAATTTAAGAATGAATGTTGTATAAAAAACATAAAGAAACATATTTAACTCTGTGATTTAACGTTATTAAATTATAAACTAAAATAAAAAATATATTTAATTAAAATTATTTTACTAATTTATTATTTTCATTTTTATTAAATCATAAATTTAAATTAGAAACCTACTTTAATTTTTCTCGTATTTAATTATACAATTATAGCTTTAATTGTATAAATTCTAATTAGAAGCATTTATATATATTTTTTCTTTAAATGTATTTAAAATGCAATAAATAATTTTTTTAATAATTCATTTATTTCTAACTTATTAAAAAACATTTTTTAATTTCTAAAGTCTTGGAAATAACTTGTTTGATGACATTTTTTATGTTATGTGATGATGTTAATAGTGTGAAACCACACTCTTTTTTTAAGAGACAAAATATATTAAAATAAAAAGAGGGCATAATAAATAAAGACATGAAAAATCACTAAGAGGAATAAAACTCATCCGAAAACAAAACAACAAACAAAATCCAAGATATAAGGCCCCTAACAGAACAGATGAACATGCAAATGCCATCACGAGCAGACACTGATAGTAACAGGGCATACACGAACAACAACAATAGCACACCAAACTCGACCAGATAAATACTAAAGATGCTACAAAACGAAGCAACAAACCATGATAACACGTTTTTATACCAATTATTTAGCTTAGTTTCTGTTAATTATGTTATCGTTATTTTTTGTAATTTACAAGTTATTTCGCAAGATGTTTAAGTGTTTTGCAGGTATTCTAATCCTTGAGGTTTGTAGAAGAAAAGAACTAAAAAGAAGAAGAAAAGAGGAAGAAATGAAGACAGATAGCAGAAAACTAGGAAATCTGAAATCCAAGTCCATGACGCCAGTAACAAGTGCAAGACGACCGTCACACACACACACACACACACACACACACACACACACACACACACACTTGATAAGTGGGACGACCGTCAGGCATAAGTGACGCCCGTCACAGGTCAAAAATAGGAAAATTAAATGCGTGCCTCAATCAAAGTAGAAGGAGTTGTTGCGTATTCTTCTCAATTCTTCCCAGACTTTCTCAGTTAAACTCAATCTCTGTCAAGCATGGATTTCTCAGGCCCAACAACATTTTCTCCATTATTTTCTAATCCACTGTTAGTGTTCAAGTACTATAAATAGGAACCGAAGCAAATATCATAAGGGAGCCTACATTAAGTTTTATTTTTCTGTTTTCATTCAGAGCTTTTCCTTTTTAATTTTTCTGCATTGTTTCCCTTTGCGTTTCCATTTTCCTTTATCGAATTAGTAATAGCTTCCCACATCGGGTATCTATTGCACCTTAATTAATTTTAGCCACCACCATCGAATTTTATTTTCTACAAGCCTACCGACCTGTGGAGATTTTCTACGCCAAGATTTTACTGATGTCCAGATTTATTAATATAATTGCTTTATTCTTATTTCTCATGTCGTATGCCATGATTTATTGTCTTTATCTGTTTATGCTTATTCTAAATAATATGTTCGGCTAAAGCACTTAATCAGTATGTAAATAATTAATTGGAATGGATTCTATAAGTTTAGGCTAAAATTATAAACAAACTTATTTTCTGGTTTCGATTTCTAAATATTAAATCAACTTTTATTACGAGAGTAAAAATGTAACGAAGGTTACATTAAGACCACGAGAATGTGAGATTTTAACCAGATAGCTGAAATCGAATATTAATTTTAAATACAGCGAAAACGCTTTAAAGTTAATTATAACCTATATGTTTTCAAAAAGTACTTTTAACTCAATTTGATACAGCGAGAGAGCTCAATCTAACTTAGAAGTATAGTTAGAGGCAAGACTACGAGAGTGTGAGGTGAAGACTTTTAAATTGATATTTTCTATAGAAAGATATTTTTACTCATCTTTATAAGCCGGTGATTTATTGAATCCATGATGGCATACTAATTACGTACCAATATTATATCATAATCCTATTTTAATTTAAATTTCTAATTTCCAGTTTCGCTTAAACTAAAACATTATTCGCCTTAGCTAATCATTGTATCACCGTGATAGCATTAGTTTGATTATCAAGTGTATATGGGATTGATATCTTTATTACTACGTGATTAGGTTGTATACTTGCAATTAGTACCCGTAAGACTTAGAAAGTCAAGACCAAGTTTTTAGCGCCGTTGTCGGGGACACTGATTTAATCAATAGTGCAATTTGTTTGTTGTGCCGTATAGACTAAGGCAAAAACCAAATTCCCTTTTGTCGATTGTATGTGTAACACCCTATTTCTACCAGGCAATAATCGATGAAATCAGAGTAATAAAATTAAAACAACAAGTAAACAATTAGGATGTCACATTTCTACTTTAAAACACTTTTACATTTAATCAAATAATACATCGATACATAACACTTTCAATTCGGATGAAACCGTAACAACTTTTTATTCAATCTTTGAAACAAATAACTTTTTGCAACTAAGCAGCGGATTCGTAAATATTCAACTAAACCTGATATAACATTTTGTTTAACTTAAACAACTTAGTAACAACACCTTTTAATGAAGATAAATAGAAACAACCACAACTTAATATAATCCAACAACAAAGCAACTAATCATTCATCCCCCGAGTGTTAATTATCAGAGCATCGACACCGACTCAAACTAACAAAGATAACAATCTTCCTTCTAGCTAACCTGCATGTTACCAACATAGGGGTAACATTCAAACAGAAGGGGTGAGATATCGAACAATATAAACAAAAGTATGATAATTAATACGTTAGATAGAATCATATAATTTCACTACTATCTAACAACATCAACTTAACAATCACCCACAATCTATCAACATACTTTATCAACTTATTACACATATCAACATTTACTACATAATCATCATAATCAACATCATCAGAACCAACACAATCAACGTAACAACTTCAACAAACATAATCAACATAAACAACATAACTAATACGACAACTTTATCATCATAACCATATAAGCAACTTCATCAACATAATCATATAAGCAACTTCATCAACATAATAACATAATCAACTTAATATACTTCACGACCTATTCAACATAAACATATAATCAACTTAAGCAACATAATCAACTTCATCGACATAACCCACACAAACAACTTAATCAACTTAATCAACGTAAACACTTCATCAACTTAATCAACTTAATCAACATAAACAACTTCATCGACTTAATCAACACAAACAACTTCTTCAACTTAAGCAACATAAACAACTTCATCAACTTAAGCAACATAAACAACTTAATCAACTTAACCAACATAAACAACATAAACCACATAAATAATGCCACACAAGATGTGACTCGACTATGCATATGCATGTGGAACCATCTGAGTAAAACTCCCAACTTAAAATATACCAGGTTATCGAGGTATTTGCAAGGCATAAACCTTCAACTTAATAATTTTGCCAATCCAACCAAACGTGGTGAGCATCCGCTCCAACTTAGAAAATGCAATGTATGCCATGATTACAATGACACAACACATAACAACAATCAACTCCAAACAACATACAACAAACAACATAGCAACTTTAATTCAACATTGATTCAACAAAATAAACCGATTAATATCACCTACTATTTATTACTAACTACCTCGACAATTTCCGCTAAATTCCGGACAACTAACTTTTTTTCGCTTAAATAGGATAAACCGACACTATTTAATATTTTGTTATTACTACTAATAAATCTCACTAAATCTATTAACTCCCAGCTGACTGATGCATTCACCTACTGCTATAATTCTCTTTCTATCATCAACATTCCATTCTGATACAATATGCTGACATTTGCTATTTCTGATTTTCTGTTACAATCTAACTACTGTTACTATTGTATTATTTATACTCGTCTACTTAACACATGTTACTGATTAATAAATCACTATTTGTATCACACATAGAGCCACTAATTAATAAATCCACACATACCACACTTCATTTAATTAGCTAAGAAGTACTCATGTATATATACTTAATTAAAGTATCTCTTCATAATTCACTAATTACACTCAATACATGAAAGAAGTGGTCCCCACCTTCACAACATGTGGCTTGCACCATTATCACTCATGGCTCCCACCACCATGGGGTGGCTTGCGCCATGCCTTCCTAAGTCTTGGTGACTTACGCCACATAGCCCAATTGGGTGGCCACTCCCTCAAGTGGCATGCGCCACCCCTTCATGGCTCCCGTCATCCAATTTTTCCAGTTTCCAGCATTTTTCCAAATTCCTGTTTTCTCACCTTTGTTTCTATATTTGATGACAGGGATAACACTTCACATAAAACAATTATTTCATAAAGATCAAACAACACAGAATCAACATAAAACCAACAATGGACTATACAAAATCGTATAATCCCAATCCCACATAATAATCAGCATAATCCCAATTATAGAATTCAAACCTCATCATTACCTTAATTTGACGGTCACTCGAATTTCATCGACTTTTTGACTTGGCTCTGACGGCAACAACTTTTGTATCCCTCTTTCTCCAACTTTTCCTCGTTCCTCTTTTCTCACATTCTTTCTCTTCTTTCTTATTGATACTTCTCAAAACCTAACTCCCACTTTCTATTAATTCTTTTTATTATAATTATAATTATAATCTCAATTGGGCTTACTAATCAGCACCCCCACGATTACTATTATCAACGCAACGACTAAGCCCACTTAAATAGAACACTTTTATAATTCTATAATATTAATTCTAATATTATTTCTCCGAACTTAATCGACTAATTACCGACTATCAATTAAATCTTCCAAACCACCAGATCAACATATTCAACCATAAATGAAAAATATTCAATATTATCTTCCACAACTTGAAGCAACTTATTTAATCAATTCAACTCGAACCAACTTAGAAACATCAATGTAACATTCCGATAATTCGAAACTCAACTCAAATCATCATAAATGACACAAACCAATGTAAATAAACACAAATACATAAATCGACGCAAATCAACACAACATAATACAAGTACATTTAATTAAATAAACGGGCATTACAACCTGTCGCTCCCACCAAATGAAGCCGGGTCAAATGGGGTACAGACGCGAACGGTCGGCGAAGGGAACAATGAGAACACACAGCCGTGAACTCACTGGAGATGAATAGAGTCGCCAGCTAGGCATTTTTATCCCGGAGGAAAGGCAATGCTGCATAGACCTAGAAGGAGATGGATAAGACGGTTTGCGAACCAGAGAGACTGAGAAAGGGGGTTGGTTACAACCTGGGAAGGTATTAGCACCCAGATTGTCCGCCGTACTCGACGGGATCCACGCTTAAAAGATTGGTGTTTTAAAGGGGTAGTGTCAGTGCAATTTGTGTATAAATGAACTGGAAAAGGATGTACATGTGTCAGTGTAAAAGGAGTGTGAAGTGTATAAATGATGTGTCAGTGTAGGAATGAGAATGAATTGCTCAAGATCATGAGGCTAAAAGAATGATGCTGGAAAGAGGGGGAATATACAGAGACTTTTGTTCGATAACTGTTAAGTTATGCCTACGTATCCTCTCGTGCAATGAGGAAGTCAGAACACCGTAGTTCGACCCAAAGAGACTGAAAGATGAATTGACTTGTGAACTTCTTACTTGTCTATGCTCGAGTGTATGACCTGTCTGGCTCAGGTGCAAACTGTCTTGCATTAGACGGAAGAAGCAAGTTCTCGTTTGTGAGTGAATGAGATGAGAAAAGAATCCCGAAGGAGACGATTATTGTTTGTTTTTGAATTTTCAGTCTTTTATTGCCTTTTTGAAGTTTGTCATAAGTTAATGAGCTTAAGCCTAAACCAATGGATTTAGTAAACTCATCACATCTTCCCTCTGATTAGGGGTAATGAGAGTACCTTAAGCGTGAAGTCAGCTTTACACACTTAATCACCTTTGGTGTAGGGTTAAGATCATTAACCTACTTGTGATTATTTAGGTGTTTTTGTGGTTTTGTTTAGTGTTAAGTAATGAGGTTAAGCCATAATCAGGGATTTAACAGACTCATTACACCATCCTAATAGAAGGATAATAGATGAGAATGTTTAAGCTGAGGAAAACTCCTCAACTTAATCCATGATTAGGGATTAAACTCATGACAAAACAAGCCTTTGATTAATTGGATTTTATTTAATAGTATGATGATGAAGTGGATTTTATGATTTGTAAGACAACTTGAGGGGGACTTGTCCATTAACACTAGGGTTAGTCCTTCTTAACCAATTAAGGAAGAATTAGAACCCTAATGCAAGGCCCAAGTTACAAGTGTGATGTCTTGATGATTATTAGATGGATTGATTAAAGGATTTAAACACATTAAGGGTTTAACACTTAGGATTAAAGTTATACACTCCATCCTAAGATAAGGATGCAGGCATAAGCTTAATCACAAAGCCTTAAAGCCTTTAGGGTTTAGTCCCTGATTATGAGGTGAGAAGAGAAGACTCAAAGAGACACAAAGGTAAAACTAAGTGGGGAGACTAATCAAAACCCTAATCATTGTCATGCTTGGTTGTTCCTAAGGTTTGTGAGGTTTTCAAAAGAAGATCTTCAGAGGAACCACCAGGAAGCAGATGAAAGGATCAGGAGAAGCAAAGTAACTTGCTTCATTCAAGAAGACAAGTCACTTGAAGAAAGAAAGTAAGAAGAAGAAGAATGAGCAAGCTCAATCTCAAACACATATAAAAATGCAGCAAGGATGCATAAAAGAGATGAAGAGAAGTTATGAGAAGTGAAGGCAAATGCACTTCTCAAAGTCACTTACCACCTGAAAAGTTAGAAAAGAAAATGCAATGCAATGCAAAAAGGGATGGAATGTCATGATGAGAAACAAAACCAGAAGCATATACATGATGCTAATGATGCTATGAGATGCTACAAACATGAGGCAGCCCATGGAAATGATCATACAAGCTCATGAATGCAAATGAAGCAAGTTAAGAAGCAAGGACATACATGAAAAGTTATGGAGTGCACATGACATACAACATGGCAAATACATGATGCAATGATCAAACATGCTTTCAATATGTCTTATGATGTCAAATGAATCAAATGTTTGCTTGAAATGTCATGGCAAGTCATGTGAGGCAAGAGAATGCAAGATGGATGCATATGGAAGCCCAAATTAGGGTTTATGATCAATGCAACAAACAAAAACCAAAACCAGAAGCAAACAACATTATAAAAAATTGAAAATGCACTCAAAGGACCCCTAAACCTATACTAACCCACTGCCCAAAGGAGAGGTCTCAACTCTTAACCAATTTCAAGTTATGGTTTTCTTAAGATTTCTAGGGTTTTAGGGTTCCTAAACAAGAAAATTACCAAACAAATGGAAAATGAAAGATCAAATCATGGCCATTTAATCTCACAAACTACATGCTAAACATAATGCAATGCAAAAAGAATCAATGTCCAACTCTTCATGGATAGGCAGGAATGATTTTTGGAACTTTGGATCAAATTAATGCATAAAAATGATTTTAATTCAATGAAAAATTCTCAAAATGCATCAAGATTAAAAAAGAAATTTGGTTTGAAGGTTGGACAATGTTTCTAAATGTCTTAGAACATTTCATGAATTTTTTTGGTGATTTTTAAATACCTAAAAGTATTTTTAATAAATTAATTTTCATTAATCAATTAAAAATAAACTTTTAAATATTTAAAAATACTTTTTTAATGCTAAAAATGAAAATAAAAATATTTTTGTGTTTTAAAAATTAATGAAACTCTTGACAAAAAGTTTCATAATTTTTAAAACATTTTTGCTATTTTAAATAAATTGTATAAACAAATATGAAATAAATGAATTAAAATAAAGAAAATGGAAAAGTCAACTGAATGGAAGGCTGGGATGGATCCTGAGTTTGAAAGGGTTGACTGCGCGCGTTTTTAAAGGGCCTGGATTGCATCTGATTAAATTAATTTAATTATGATTAATTAAACTAACTAAAGTGGATTAGGGCAAATGAACGAATCTGGGCCATTCATGCACGCGGGAAGTCAACAAAGTCAAGCAATCTGACGCATGAGATTCAAATGGAAGTTAATGACTGGGATTAGGGCAAATGACATTCAGGTGACCGGAGGGAAGCTCCGGTCATCTTCTCCGGTGACAACAAAACCCTAGATCATGATTCAGGCAACCATTCTTCAAATTAAAGCCAGGGAAACATTCCTCTACTCAAACCTCACTCAAATCATCTCTCAAACTAAATTTCTCATGCTTGAACTAAGAGAATCGAAGCCATGAAGATTTACGGGCAAAGTTTCAGAGCTTTGGTAAATCCTCATTTCTCACTCATTTTCAATTCTAAACCCATCCTCATGACCAGCAAGACATAAGCAATCAATTTATAACTTAAAATGCAAGCTCTGAGAGAAAAAGTTCATGGCCATACCTGAGATGGAAGATCCTGTTTCTGGGCTTTCTAGGCTTCTCCTTGATGCAGACTCACTCCAATGGTTCTCCTGATGCTAATGGTAGGCTTGGAATGAGCTTAAGCAAGCTATTTTGAGAGGTCCAGTTCTGGTGTATCAGAAAATGGAGTTTGTGTATGAGTGGTTTCAAGCTCTGTTAATGGCTGATTCTGGTTCCTTTTTATGTGTTTGATTTGTTGGTGAAGAGAGTTTTGATGTTTGGTGGCTGTGGAAGGTGATTCGAAGAAGGGAAGCTTTGTGACAGTTTTTGTGGAGAGTGAGTTCTGGCCAGCTTCAATGCTCAATGCTTTGCTATAACATCTCCAAGTTGTGTGGATAGCCTGTGGGGCAGGTCAGTAGGGTGGCTGTTTACTATTCCATGAGTATGGGAGCTTTTGCCAAAAAGTCAATGTGATTGGTACTTGAAGCATGGGCTATGGCAGCAGCAGTTTGAGGTCATGTCTGGCTTCAGCTTGAGTTGTGGAGAGCCCTTGGATTGCTTGTAGCTGACTGCAACATATGGATCATGATTTGAGAGTGATTTTGCAACTTGACAACTTGTGCTTTCTTGAGATTTTATGCTATGTACATGAAGCATTTCTTGCTGAATTTTGTTACATGATGTCTTAATTGGTCATGGCAATGCATAGAAATCAGTTGGTAATCACATAGCTCTTTGGAAAATGACTTTGCCAAAAATCCATCTTTTGCACTTGTAATGGAAAATGTCTTATGGATTTCTTGAAAATCAAGGCAAGCAATGCAAAATCCCTTGGGCCAATTCTGTTTTTTAGGTCATGTATGATCATGTGATGAAGTTTTGAAGCCATTTTGAAGTCACTAGAATGCTTGATACATGAAATTGCAAGTTTTCCTTTTAGTGCATAACTTGAAAATTAGTGATTTTTGCCAACTTTGACATACCATAACTTTTGATCCAAAATGAATTAGATCATGTTCTTGTACTTTTTGAAAAGGGAAAGATCTAATCTACAACTTTCATGACCAAAGTTTTTCCATTTGAAGCATTTTTGGATCAAAAAGCAAGGCTTGAAAAGTGGCATAAAATGACATATCCTTTAAAAGTCAACCATGCCCAAAAAAGTCAACTCTGCAAAAACTTCAAATTCTTGAATTTTGTGGACTTCCAACCTATTCCATGATCAAATAAAGATCATATGCTCTCAAAATGATGAAGATCACCCCTTGGTTGGGTCATTGGGGGCCTCAGATGCCCTGATTTTGCACTGACTTGTCTAGAAAGTCAACTCTTGATCAGATGACTTTCCCATGGAATTTCTTCATGAAAATTGATATGCATACTCCCTATACCATATAGAGACCAATAGAAACAATAATAACCAAAAAATTTGGAGTTATGGCCTCTGAAACCAAAACCCTAATTTTAGGTCAACTGTGCAGTCAAACCTGGCTCTGCATCCATACCAATCCCAGTTCTTGTGATTCTTTGGAATTCTTGACTTTGGGAAGACATAATATGATGCTTGAACTCACATATACCCCTTTTATGTGATTGTTGACCTTTGGAGTGGCTCAAGAAGCTCTGGGATTGCTCAGATCACAAACCCTAGATGCAGATGACTTAGAACCAATGCAAAAGGCTCAAAATTGTGGTATGAGATGTTATGATTGTGTTTATGCATATGAAATGGTCACAAGCCATGGTGGGAATGGGTGAGGGCAAATTTGGGGTGTTTACAGCTTCCCCTATTCAAACATGAGTTAGTTGTGCAGGATGTAAGCAACGGCTTAACAGGCAAGCGAGATAACTTGTGGTTGAATACCAAAGACAGTCCAAAATTTGCACTCACAGAATGAAGAAGAAAAGGGATATAGATTGTAAAAGAAAATAAAGTATATTGTAAGGTGTGGGCGACGGAGGACGACCGTCGAGCAGAGGACGACTGCTGGGTAAAGAGCAATGACGGGGACGGCCGACATGCTGGGGATAGAAGGATTATGATGGGGACGGCCATCAAGATAAAGCTATAAAATTCTCTGGGGATTAATGAAACATGACGGGGACGGCCATCAAGTTCATAAAGATAAAGTAACCGACGATGGGGACAGCCATCGGGTTAAAAAGAAAAGGGACCACGACGGGGACGGCCATCGGGTTAAAGAATAAATGAAATAAAACAGATGATGAGGTACGGTCATCAAAGGTGAAGGACGATCACCTAGCAGGGGACGGCTGCTCTGTTGGGTTAAGATGAGGGACGGTCATCTAAGGTGGAGGACGACCACCTGGCAGGGTACGGCTGCCGAAAATATCGCGACATAGGACGAATGCCGGATAGAAAATCAACGATGGGGACGGCCATCGGATGAGCATGATGGAGGGCGACCATCAAGAGGTGGAGGACGACCACCTAGCAGGGGACGACTGCTCTCAAGGTTTATCATGACATAGGACGAATGCCAGATAACCAAAATCAACAATGGGGACGGCCATTGGATAAAATGATGAAGGACGATCATCAAAAGGTGGAGGACGACCACCTAGCAGGGGACGGCTGCTAAAAATATCAACGATGGGGACGGCCATCGGATGAGCATGATGGAGGGCGACCATCAAGAGGTGGAGGACGACCACCTAGCAGGGTACGGCTGCTAAAATATCAACGATGGGGATGGCCATCGGATGAGCATGATGGAGGACGACCATCAAGAGGTGGAGGACGACCACCTAGCAGGGTACGGCTGCTCTCAGGGTTTATCATAACACAGGACGAGTGTCAGATAAAAAGAAAATTTGCTTTGTTGGCAATCTACTGGGGAATAGTAAACACGGACGAGTGTTTATATCCAAGAAACAAAAGGTATAAGTGTTTAGACGCTGTGTATAGATTAAAGATGCGGACGAGCATCCTTAAGACTACGATACGGACGAGTATCGGGTAGAAACAAATACTGACTCGTGTTCAGAGATGATGATACGGACGAGTATCAACTGGTTAACAAGGAACACGGACGAGTGTTGAATCCGAGAGGACTCTTCTGGGGAATAGTAGACACAGACGAGTGTCTATATTCAAGAAGACAAGAGTATTTGACACAGTGTATGGATTAAAGATGCGGACGAGCATCCTTAAGACTACGATACGGACGAGTATCATGTAGAAACAAACGCTGACATATGTTCAAAGATGATGATACGGACGAGTATCAACTGGTTAACAAAGAACACGGACGAGTGTCGAATCTGTGGGGATATAAATGGTATATACAAGATACGGACGAGTATCTGTATAAGTGTAACATGAGTAGTGAGTACGAGTATTGTATAGATGAGTGTTTATCTGCTGGGGAGGGTGACACAGACGAGTGTCAAGAGAGAAAAGTATAGTAATATCAACAAGTACATGGATTGTAAAAGTGTAGGCGACTGCGCTGGAGATACGACACGGACGGGTGTCAAGAAAGTGTATATAGGTAAATGTGAGTGCAAAGGGGATGTCTTTGGCTTTCTGCTGGGAGTATGACACGGACGGGTGTCAGGAAGTATCTGTAATACGGGTGATCTTGTTCGTAAAGGGTGTTCAGGCGACTTTACTGGGGAAAGGTGGCACGGACGGGTGTCAAAATGAGTATATACTGGTATTTGTGGATTGTGAGGCAGCTGCTTTTGCTGGGGACTCTAGTGGGGATTTTCCTGTACGTTGATGAACTGTCATTATTCACAAGTGTTGGTTTAAGACACGGCTTATGATTATGCTATGTGTTGGATTTTTGCCGTAATGCTCCGTGTTAAAACGGAATGCTACGCTTTGTGGGTGAACATGATGCAAATGCTATGATTATGCAAAGATACCAAACCGGGATTTGGATCCCGTTGCCACGAAGATCTTCGATCGATTTGCTTGAAATGGACATCCCAGCTGGGGATGAGATCATTGGTAGATCCGATGAGATGTATCTGCTTGGGGAAATGGATCAATGAGAGACCCAGCTGGGGTTTGTAGAAACTTTCGTCACTCTGTTGTGATTCCTTCGTGCGTTGCCCTTCTGGATAGAGGCTGAAGCTCTGTGGGGGGATGGTTCCCTAAATTTTGTACTCGGCTGAGGATGAAATGGCAACTCGGCTGGGAGCAGTAGCAAGTGGCGGCCCAGCTGGGGGAAGTCATGAGAGGCAACTCAGCTGGGGATATAGCACTTCGGGTGCTAAGATTGAGTGTTGATTTGCCCACTTGCTGGGATGAAGCTTACGTGCCCCAAGTTGCGTTCTGGATTCCTGCAAACCTGAAAAGACAGAGAAACGCACAAATAATCCCGAGGTATCCCTTACTGGATTCCGTCATAGGAATTAGATACTTCCGAGAGTAAGTATATTTCCTGTAAGCACGCTTTTCCTTTGAAAATAAACATCTGTGATTTATGCAATCAGTTTTTTTTTCTTAAGACATCAGACATTTTTTTGCAAAAATAAAAATGTACAAGACGAGACATGACTGAAAATCTGATTTTATTAATCCATATGCCCTGAATTGGCGAGATACAGTCAAAGGAACATATCCCCTGAAATGAGGAGATTGTTACAAATTGAGAAACAAAATGCTGGCAATGTTGATGACGCTTTGAGGAGCTTCCTCTTTACTATGACTCGTATGACTTTTGACGCTCTTCTCGTCTTGCTTTCTGAAGAAGGCTGATTCTGATTTGAAGCTTGATCCTTCAGAAACTTACCAAGTTGTAAGTGATACAGACGAATTCAGAATGCAGTTGTTCGCTTATTCCCTTATTTTGCATGGATCGCCCTTTCGGGTTTTCAATCCATCGGGATACCCATTTTTGCCTGAGCTGTCCGATGCGGCTTTTCAACTCAACGGGTGTACATTTTTTGCTTATTTTCCCTTATTT
Source organism: Lathyrus aphaca (assembly GCA_963966055.1). Lineage (NCBI taxonomy): Eukaryota > Viridiplantae > Streptophyta > Magnoliopsida > Fabales > Fabaceae > Lathyrus > Lathyrus aphaca. Next base: position 397,834,490 of record OZ014521.1, on the reverse strand, counting down.
TTTCCCGAGTCTTTTATTCTGTTTTTGACTCGCCGGGATGCCCTATTTTTGCCTGGACTCACATTCTGTTTTTATGTCCAGCGGGTCATTTTATGCGAAGTATTTTTTAACTGCATCTGAATTCACAGGGGACGGGAAATCTTCACCATCCATGGTGCTGAGCATCAGTGCTCCACCAGAGAAAACTTTCTTCACTACAAATGGTCCTTCATAATTTGGAGTCCATTTGCCCCTGTGGTCTGTATGAGGAGGGAGGATTCTTTTCAGCACAAGATCTCCTACTTGGTACTCTCGGTACCTGACTTTCTGATCGAAGGCCTTCTTCATCCTTTTCTGATATAACTGCCCATGACAGATTGCAGCCAATCTTTTCTCTTCAATCAGACTCAGTTGTTCGTATCGGGCCCTGACCCACTCTGCTTCGTTCAGCTTAACATCCATTAGTACCCGTAGGGAGGGTAATTCAACTTCAACAGGTAGGACTGCTTCCATACCATACACGAGCTGATACGGCGTTGCCCCAGTGGATGTTCTGATTGACGTGCGGTACCCATGCAAGGCAAACGGTAGCATTTCATGCCAGTCTTTGTAAGTGACTACCATCTTCTGCACAATCTTCTTGATATTCTTGTTTGCTGCCTCAACAGCGCCATTCATCTTTGGCCTGTAAGGAGAAGAATTGTGATGTTGGATCTTGAAGTCCCGGCACAGTTCTGCCATCATTTTGTTGTTTAGGTTGGAACCATTATCAGTAATGATTCGCTCGGGCACTCCATACCGACAGATGATGTCCCTTTTCAGAAATCTGGCTACTACTTGTCTTGTAACGTTGGCATAGGAAGCTGCTTCAACCCACTTGGTGAAATAGTCAATGGCGACCAGGATGAATCTGTGGCCGTTTGAAGCGGTCGGTTCAATCTTGCCGATCATGTCAATGCCCCACATAGCGAAGGGCCAGGGTGAAGACATTATATTCAAAGGATTGGGAGGCACATGCACCTTATCCGCATAAATCTGGCATTTATGGCATTTTCTGGCATAGGTACAACAGTCAGCATCCATTGTGATCCAGTAATAACCTGACCTTAGCAATTTCTTAGCCATGGCATGCCCTCCAGCATGGGTACCAAAGGATCCTTCGTGCACTTCATGCATCAACAAGTCTGCTTCCGTCATGTCGACGCATCTGAGGAGTACCATATCAAAGTTCCTTTTGTATAGGGAACTATCAGTGTTCAAGAAGAAACTACCAGCAAGCCTTCTCAAAGTCTTCTTATCATTGGAAGATGCCCCAGGTGGGTATGTTTGATCCTCCAAGAAGCACTTAATGTCATGGAACCAAGGCTTATCATCTTTAACAACATCTGCTGCGAACACATATGCTGGTCTGTCAAGTCTGGACACTGAGATTAGAGGTACAAAGTTGGCAGCCTGAACTTTGATCATGGACGAAATGGTGGCCAGAGCATCTGCAAACTGATTCTCATCCCGAGGGATATACTCAAGCTTGACTACTGTAAAGAAAGTCAATAACCTCCTTGTATAATCCCTGTAAGGTATCAGATGATCCTGGTGGGTGTACCATTTGCCGTTGGTTTGATTGATTACCAGAGCTGAATCTCCGAACACGGTCAATGTCTTGATCCTGAGGTCGATGGCTTCCTTAAGACCCATAATGCAAGCTTCGTATTCAGCTTCGTTGTTAGTGCAGTTGAAAGTGAGTTTTGCCGAGAAAGGCATGTGAACCCCCTTAGGTGTAATGAGTACTGCACCAACACCACGACCATTCATATTAACAGCCCCATCAAACATCATAGTCCATTCTTCTTCTGGGTCAGGCCCTTCAATGTGAACAGGCTCTTCATGATCTTTTGCTTTTATGAACATGATGTCTTCATCAGGGAAGTCAAATCTCATAGGCTGGTAATCATCAATGGGTTGCTCAGCAAGATATTCAGACAGTACACTGCCCTTGACAGCTTTCTGAGATGTGTATTGGATGTCATACTCTGTAAGGATCATTTGCCATCTTGCAACCCGTCCAGTAAGCGCTGGCTTCTCGAAAATATACTTAACTGGGTCCATCTTTGAGATCAACAAAGTGGTGTGGGTCAACATATACTGTCTCAGTCGGCGAGCAGCCCACGCTAAAGCACAGCAAGTTTTCTCGAGCAGTGAATAACGTTGTTCACAGTCGGTAAACTTTTTGCTTAGGTAGTATATTGCATACTCTTTTCGACCAGACTCGTCATGCTGGCCCAGCACACACCCCATTGACTCTTCTAATACTGTCAAGTACATGATCAGAGGTCTTCCTTCAACTGGAGGCATAAGGATTGGAGGTTCTTGTAAGTACTCCTTGATCTTGTCAAAAACCTTCTGACAGTCTTCATTCCACCTGACCGTTTGTTCCTTTCTCAACAATTTGAACAAGGGTTCACAGGTTGCTGTAAGGTGAGATATGAACCTTGAAATGTAGTTCAATCGACCTAAGAACCCTCGAACTTCTTTTTCTGTCTTTGGTGCAGGCATCTCTTGGATGGCTTTGACTTTATCAGGGTCAACTTCAATCCCTTTCTCGCTTACAATAAAACCCAGCAGCTTACCAGATCTCACCCCGAATGTGCATTTGTTGGGGTTCAACTTCAATTGGTATTTCCTCAGACGCTTGAACAGTTTTAGCAGATTCACCAGGTGGTCTTCCTCAGTAAGGGACTTGGCAATCATGTCATCCACATAACATTCTATTTCTTTATGGATCATATCGTGGAATAATGTCACCATAGCCCGTTGGTACGTTGCACCGGCATTCTTGAGCCCAAATGGCATTACCTTGTAGCAGAACGTGCCCCAGGGTGTGATGAAGGTTGTCTTCTCCATGTCTTCAGGTGACATTTTAATCTGATTATATCCTGAAAATCCATCCATGAAGGAGAATACCGAGAACTGAGCCGTGTTATCCACCAATACATCAATGTGAGGTAAAGGGAAGTCATCCTTCGGGCTAGCTCTGTTCAGATCCCGGTAGTCAACACACATTCTTACTTTGCCGTCTTTCTTAGGCACAGGTACTATATTAGCAACCCACGGTGGATAGCTAGTCACGGCAAGGAACCCGGCGTCCCATTGCTTTTGTACCTCTTCTTTGATTTTCATTGCCATGTCTGGGCGAGTACGGCGCAGTTTCTGTTTAACCGGCGGGCATTCTTCTCTTAAAGGCAGCCTGTGCACAACAATGTCGGTGTCCAACCCTGGCATATCTTGATAAGACCAAGCGAACACGTCCACATATTCTTGAAGCAGGTCAACCAGTTGTCTCTTCACTGAGTCTTGCAGGCAGGCCCCGATTTTAACTTCTTTCACGTCTTCATCTGTACCAAGATTGATCGTTTCAACCTCCTCCTGGTGAGGAGTGATAACCTTTTCCTCTTGTCTTAACAACCTGGCTAGCTCTTCAGGAAGCTCATATTCTTCTTCAACCCCTTTATCAGCTTGATTGATTGGATTGTCAAAGTCATACAAAGTCATAGCCGTGCTGTTGTCGGTGCTGTCTGGAAGGCACACTCTGCAAGGGTTCAGTTTGTTCATTTTAGTGATTTGATTTTAATCTTGTTTAGGAAAGTGAAATAAAGCTGTCATTTTGAAAACATTGCCATTTATTTTTTGTACAAAAAGAAAAATGGAAAAAACAGTGAACGGAAAAGAGAAAAGACTCATTTGCAAAAGATGTCTGATATTTCATTGATTAATCTTGTTGCACAAAAACTTCAGATGGCCCGATTACAAAATGAGTCTTGTCATCTTGGGCAAGATGCAAGACTTTGATGCATGCTATAAAAATACAGGAAATAATAATTACTCTGCATGAGTAACTCTTATAATTTCCTGGGAAGACCAGTTTGAGATACTGCTCCCCGGGATCTTTGGACGGATCCAACTCTCCAGGTCGCGGTCGCCTTCATCCTCGTCTTCCAAATTGTTGACAGCATCAGGGGTGAGCATTCCCCCACTAACAAAGTTGGGCTCTTTTGCAGCCTCTGCTTGATCTTGTTGAGTTGGTTTGTAACCCAACCCAAATCTGTCCTCTTTCTTCTCCACCGGTAACAATTTGCCCCAGCCTTGGGCACTTCCTTCCTCAACAACCTTCCGGGCTTGCTGATATGATGTCATTGAGGTTCCAGGTACAGCAGATGTTTCATTTACGTTCAAGGCCTCAAACCCTTGACTCATTGTTTCGTGGATCTCCCCATCCATCTCAATATATTTGTAGGTAGCCAGGTGGCTGACGAAAATATCCTCCTCTCCACAGATAGTAACGACTTGACCCTCCCACTCGAATTTTAACTTCTGGTGAAGGGTTGAGGTCACGGCGCCAGCGGCGTGAATCCATGGCCTACCCAATAGACAGCTGTAGGCAGGCTGTATATCCATCACGTAGAAGGTCGTTTTGAAAGTTTGCGGGCCAATCGTTATAGGCAACTCAATCTCTCCTAGAACCGATCTCTTTGAACCATCAAAGGCTCTCACTACCAGGTTGCTGGGTTGCAACGCCAATCCGTCATACTCTAGCTTCACAAGAGCTTTTTTAGGTAAGACATTGAGGGATGACCCCGTGTCTACCAGCACATGGGAAAGGACTGCACTTTTACATTCCATGGTTATGTGCAAAGCCTTGTTATGGTTGCGGCCTTCCGTAGTCAAATCAGTGTTGGTGAACCCTAGTCCGTGACTAGCATTAACATTTCCAACCACAGCTTCTAACTGATTGACGGTGATCTCTTCAGGCACATAAGTTGCGTGCAAAACTTTGAGTAGTGCATTCCGATGGGCTTCGGAGCACATAAGCAATGATAGGATTGAGATCTTGGAAGGCGTCTGATGAAGCTGATCCACTATTTTGTAATCACTTTTCTTGATGATTCTCATGAACTCATCAACTTCTTGATCAAAGGGTGTTTTCAAAGCTTCCTTAACAACCTGCTCTCCCTGTAACAAGCTTTTCCCTTTTGCCTTGGCAGCAGCTTCTGCTTCGGCAGTGGGTCTTTGAATTTGTGGAGCAAAGAGACGTCCGCTTCGAGTGAAGCCTCCGCCTCCTCCCACATTATCTATTTGTGGTGCAGGTGTTGATGATTCAAGAGTGATTTTCTGTCCTTCGCAGTACAGGTCAGAGCCGTAGTGCCAAGGGATGGCATTACTGCTTTCATAAGGTACTGGTCCAGGCACTGTGATAGTGACTGGACTGATGGCAGCTGCGGAAGGGACTGTGATAGTCTGTGGGTCGTAGTATATCGTGACTGGTGCTCTGATGGGAGTAGCACTTTGTGAGTTGTAAGCAGAATTGTTTTCGGGATCATAATAAATTGTAACTGTGGAGACATCTTCATTGTTTGTTGTTGATGTTGTAGGAGACATTGTTAGAAGGATGGGTGTTGTTGTTGTAGGAGATTCAAAATGAAGTGGTGCTGAAGTTGTAGCAGGAATGTTCGTTGATATCTGGTCAGCTGAAGTGACAGGTGAAGCACTTGTTGATGAAACCGAAGAGTTGTCTGGAACAATGGTTGTTGCAGTTGTAGAAGACTCGGGAACTGTTGCTGATGAGATTGCTGGATTTGTAGGAAATGATGTGGTGATTTGAAGTTGGCCACTCTGAATGAGACCATCTATGCCATTTCTCAAGTTATCACAACCATTCACTGAAATGTTGCAATAAGCACACCCTAGCTCGCATCCCGGGAATATTTGACATTCGAGGAGCTGGGCCTTGATCTCTACCAACGGTGTCCGAATCTGACCCACACTGGTTATCAAATAAGACAGCTTGTCTTCTTCAATAGCATTGATTCTGGGACCTCCGTGGTTTGGCATAGGGTTCTTGTTAACATTGGGTGGTGGTGCGAAATTCAGGGCCTTAGAGTCTACCAGGTCTTGTACCTTCATGTGCAAGGCTCTGCACTTCTCTGTACTGTGGCCAGGTGCATTTGAATGAAAAGCACATCTGGCGTTGGAGTCATAATTCCTGGGTAGACTATTAGGATCTGGAGGTGCCAATGTCCTTAGCTCAACTAGGTTGAGTTTCAGGAGTTGTGGCAGTAATGTAGCATATGGCATAGGGATCGGCTCGATCACCCTATTGGCCTGAGAGGGTCTCTGTTGGAATGGCCTTTGCTGATTGTTGTTGTTGGTGTTGTTGTAGTTCCTCGGAGGATATTGAGCTTGCTGATGGTACTGAGGTTGTTGCTGATAGTTTTGTTGCGGAGGTTGATAAGCTGGTTGTGGATGAGCTGGAGCGGGAATGGTGACTGCTGCCACAGACCTGTGAACATACTGGGGTCTGCCCCTGTTGGTGTGGATGGCATTGGTCTCGCCAGTTCTTCTTGGGCCTGCAAAAGGCTTCCTTGTATTGCTGGACGAGCTGGCACCGTTGTCAGAAATCTTGCCCATCTTTAACAGGCTCTCAATTCTTTCCCCAGCTATGACAACATTTGCAAAGCTAGTGGAAGAGAAAGCAGCTAGCCTGTCAATATATGTTCCTTGGAGGGTGTTCATAAACATATCTGCCATTTCCCTCTCCGACATAGGTGGCTGAACAGCAGCAGCCAATTGCCTCCATCTCTGGGCATACTCTCGGAAACTTTCTCTAGACGACTGTGACATTCCCATTAGGAGGGTCCTGTTAGGTGCCATATCTAAATTGTACTGATATTGTCTAATGAAAGCTTCTGCCAAATCCTTCCAACACCTGATGGTTGCTCTTGTCAGGTGGGAGTACCATTCTCTTGACGCTCCAGTTAAGCTATCCTCAAAATAAAACATCCATAGCTTCTCATCCATGGTATAGGCTTTCAATCTCCCCAGAAAAGATTGCAAGTGGGTCTGTGGGCAGGAAGTCCCGTTGTACTTTTCAAAACAAGGAGGCTTAAACTTATGGGGAATCCTGACCCCGTCTACCAAGCCCATGTCCATGACATCGAAACCCAAAGAGTTTTGAGACTCTAAGGATCTTAACTTTTCAGCTATCTCATCCAGCCTTCTGTCATAAGCTTCTTCCCCAGCACCCATTACTGTGAATTGATCCTCCTGGGGGTCTTCTTGCAGTACCCTGCCTGCAGTGGCAGTCCCTTGAACATTTGCAGGAATGTTGACCTCAGGATGGAGGTGGGGTCCAAATACAGGGGGATTGACATGAGGTTGGACCCTCTCGTTGTTGCTAGTCCCAGCAGTCCCTACATGGGGTTCTTCCTGATTCTGCCTTTCCACCATGGCTCTCAATATTTCTTGGCTCTGAGCCATATTGTTCATCACTTCCATGAACTGTGTCATCTGGGTTCTCATTTCCAATCTTTCGTTTGCCATTTGATTTCTGACCTCTGCAAGGTCCTGCTGTACCTGATCCATTTGTATGCCTGGAAGGTTGTTACGGGTTGGATATCGGTGCGGACGGTTGAGGGGAAATACCCGGCGTCGAGCAATAGTTCCTGAACATCACAACAGAGTTAGCGACAATAAAACAAAAACCTACAAAACAAACAAAGGGTTAGCATGCAATGCAGTATGCCTATTTGTTTTCAAGGTATCCGGCTTGGCATTCAGTTTTGACCCTTCCAGACCCTCGAAGATGCTGTTGATGTTGCTTTTGAAGTAAACTCGGATTGAACGAACTGATACATATATTACAAAAAGCAAAAGGTACATAGTCTGTTTACAAATACAAGCCCTCTGAGGGGTCAAAATACATTACAAGAAAATAAAAGTACATGGAATGAAAGAAACAACAAGCAAATGGTCAAACACCGAGACCAAACTCATCCTCCCGAACTTCCTTGAGAAGTGCTTCGGTCACAGGATCAGCTGGACGCTCCGTGAGATTCCTGATAAGGAGGTTCCGGGTAGTAACAGCCGCAGTTAGCTTCTTGCGTTGACTTTGGTCCTTTGACCTCTTCACTCCGGCTCTGATCTTTAGCTCTGCTATCTCCCTCTGGGCTGCTGCCAAGGCTTCCTGCTGCTCTTTTGCACTAGTCTCCATTTGTTCAATCTTATCCTGAGTCCTTTTATCCTCCAGAGTACGAGCTTCGGTGATTCTGACCCACCTAGCTTGACTCTCCTTCAGATACAAATCAGTCCTGGCTTTCTGGAACTGAGCTTCCTTGCAAGCATTTTTCAAAATTTGTTCTCCAGCCCTAGACTTCTTGATATAATCCTCAGACTTCTCAATCTTAGCCATATGCTCCACTCTCAGCTTCTCTAGCCTCTCAATGTCCATCCTACCATCATTCCTCTCCCGGAGGGTCTTCTGCAAAGCCTGAGTCAACTTCTCATTTCTCTCTTTCAAGCTCTCAAACTCCTCTAAGCTGACAATGGCAGGGGGTGGTGCTGAGGATGATTCAGGCATATCCTCCATGGTAAAGGGAATTCCAAAGAATTGAGCCCTGGCACGGGACCACTCATAATATTGTGCTGATGCTACATTGTTGCACTTCCCCAGAATGGTTACTCCCTTGGTTTGAACATTATCCCAGGCCCAGGCTGCCTGCCTAACAATAGCCAGATTAGGCTTGTTCTCGCAATAAAGAGTCTCAACCAAGTCCTGTGCCTTAGGAGTGTGGACCAGTGCATAGCCCAGTTGCCTTCTGAACAGCAGAGGATTGTAATTAATACTGCCCTTAACTCCTATTAAGGGCACATTGGGAAAATGCCCACAGCTGGTGATGATATCCCTGCCTTTGGTGCTTTGAGTACACCATCTGATATCAGCCGAAGTTAGAGCAGTGAGTCTCTTAGCCCAGTTTCTCTGCTGATGAGGATTCAAAAATGCATCTGTCTTGGGCAAATGCCTGAGAAGCCAAGTATGGAACAAAGGAGCACAACACCTTACTAGTCTTCCCCTCTGCTTTTCATTCCTTTGGTGCACTGAATAGTAGAGATCCCCTAACAAGGTTGGCACTGGGTTCCTTAGAATGAACAAATGGATTGCATTCTTGCTAATGAATCGAGGCTCATCTGCAAATAATATAATCCCATATATGCTCAGGGCCAATAAAGCGCAGACTGCTTTCCACTCTCCTAAAGAAGCTTTCAGGGTAGCTTGAGAGATCAAGAAATCCAGGTGCAGGCCAGGGATTCCAGCCTTAGAAGTCATATGCTGCCCAACCAGAATTGGCTCCAGATGTAATGCCTTTGCTACCTCTTCATTACCAGGAAAGACCATCTCAGGGTTGAAAGGGACTCCACCCCTGATAGGTATACCAACCAATGATGAGTATTCTTCCAATAAAGGGCCCAGCTGAAAGTCCTGAAAAGTGAAACATCTCAATGGGGGATCATAAAACTGAAGGCAGGTGTGAATCAGGCTCCTCTGTGAAGGGTCCAGATCCATAACCACATCAAGTATATCTCCATAGTGTTCCCTGAACAGTGGTATATGGTCTGGAGTGACCAGGGTCTGAATCCTCCTGATGTCAGATAGCTCTGGCTGGAAGAAGTGGTAGGTGATGTTACTCTTTTTAGGTGCCATGATGTTGAGGATGAGTGGAGACAGGTGCTGATGATGACACTGAAGAATGGGCCACTGACTGGCTGGTGCAGGTGACTGAAGCAAATAGCTGATAGCTGAAACAGATGCTGATGAAGATAGGTCAATACTGAAGATGGGGTCAAAACCAAAACCAAATGAAGATGGATACCCTGAAACACAAATAAGCAAATGTCAATATGATGCAATGGTTATGTATGCAAATGATATGCAAGGGTTTGTGACTGAGCTGGATCTGATCAAATGCCCTGATATAGGTCCAAGTATGTTTAAGAATTCCAGATGGAGGTCTATAAATCCAGTAACCAAGGTGGGGGGCTCAAATAAAGAGCCACATGTCCAGAGTTTAGAATCACAAGAACTGTTCCAACATGGAGTATTCTTAATCAAACAAAGTAACAAGGTATGTTGAGGCCAAGGGTACCTGCAAACCTGTAAACAGCCCAACCCCCTCACAGGTGGTGTTCTAAAACAAGGATCCTTAGACTCGGATCAGTTATGAGAAGTGTAAACACCTCTGACCCGGAGGTACAGTGTTTACAATAACCATAAAAGTTCCTCCTCTAATTCACCTCAGTTTCTGAAGGTCAATACTAAAGGTCATCCAGACTTAGCAGGCTTCCCAGATAGCCCTAACATTGCAGGAAATCTGCAACACAGAGTTCTCAAGAAGAAACCCATATCTGAACCGTGTTTCATATTCCCGCACCAGACCGAGATGGAATGGGAAAGAACATGAACCACTCTAGCCTAGGTGTCACTCAGGTCCCAGGTATAGGACCTTAAATCTCAGTAGAACACCCACCCACCAAAGCAAACAAACAGATCCAGCCAGACAGCATGACAGTATGATATAATGCAAAGCTATAAAGAAAGCAGTAAAACAACTGTACATAAAGCAGTAAATAAATACAAATATACAAACACAAGTAAGCACATAACACCCCAGTAAACACAAATCAAACAAACGCTAGGAGGAACCCACAAAAAGAACCAGAAGCCCTGGTTGCAGTATAAGGGTCCCCAGCAGAGTCGCCAAGCTGTCGCTCCCACCAAATGAAGCCGGGTCAAATGGGGTACAGACGCGAACGGTCGGCGAAGGGAACAATGAGAACACACAGCCGTGAACTCACTGGAGATGAATAGAGTCGCCAGCTAGGCATTTTTATCCCGGAGGAAAGGCAATGCTGCATAGACCTAGAAGGATATGGATAAGACGGTTTGCGAACCAGAGAGACTGAGAAAGGGGGTTGGTTACAACCTGGGAAGGTATTAGCACCCAGATTGTCCGCCGTACTCGACGGGATCCACGCTTAAAAGATTGGTGTTTTAAAGGGGTAGTGTCAGTGCAATTTGTGTATAAATGAACTGGAAAAGGATGTACAGGTGTCAGTGTAAAAGGAGTGTGAAGTGTATAAATGATGTGTCAGTGTAGGAATGAGAATGAATTGCTCAAGATCATGAGGTTAAAAGAATGATGCTGGAAAGAGGGGGAATATACAGAGACTTTTGTTCGATAACTGTTAAGTTATGCCTACGTATCCTCTCGTGCAATGAGGAAGTCAGAACACCGTAGTTCGACCCAAAGAGACTGAAAGATGAATTGACTTGTGAACTGCTTACTTGTCTATGCTCGAGTGTATGACCTGTCTGGCTCAGGTGCAAACTGTCTTGCATTAGACGGAAGAAGCAAGTTCTCGTTTGTGAGTGAATGAGATGAGAAAAGAATCCCGAAGGAGACGATTATTGTTTGTTTTTGAATTTTCAGTCTTTTATTGCCTTTTTGAAGTTTGTCATAAGTTAATGAGCTTAAGCCTAAACCAATGGATTTAGTAAACTCATCACATCTTCCCTCTGATTAGGGGTAATGAGAGTACCTTAAGCGTGAAGTCAGCTTTACACACTTAATCACCTTTGGTGTAGGGTTAAGATCATTAACCTACTTGTGATTATTTAGGTGTTTTTGTGGTTTTGTTTAGTGTTAAGTAATGAGGTTAAGCCATAATCAGGGATTTAACAGACTCATTACACCATCCTAATAGAAGGATAATAGATGAGAATGTTTAAGCTGAGGAAAACTCCTCAACTTAATCCATGATTAGGGATTAAACTCATGACAAAACAAGCCTTTGATTAATTGGATTTTATTTAATAGTATGATGATGAAGTGGATTTTATGATTTGTAAGACAACTTGAGGGGGACTTGTCCATTAACACTAGGGTTAGTCCTTCTTAACCAATTAAGGAAGAATTAAAACCCTAATGCAAGGCCCAAGTTACAAGTGTGATGTCTTGATGATTATTAGATGGATTGATTAAAGGATTTAAACACATTAAGGGTTTAACACTTAGGATTAAAGTTATACACTCCATCCTAAGATAAGGATGCAGGCATAAGCTTAATCACAAAGCCTTAAAGCCTTTAGGGTTTAGTCCCTGATTATGAGGTGAGAAGAGAAGACTCAAAGAGACACAAAGGTAAAACTAAGTGGGGAGACTAATCAAAACCCTAATCATTGTCATGCTTGGTTGTTCCTAAGGTTTGTGAGGTTTTCAAAAGAAGATCTTCAGAGGAACCACCAGGAAGCAGATGAAAGGATCAGGAGAAGCAAAGTAACTTGCTTCATTCAAGAAGACAAGTCACTTGAAGAAAGAAAGTAAGAAGAAGAAGAATGAGCAAGCTCAATCTCAAACACATATAAAAATGCAGCAAGGATTCATAAAAGAGATGAAGAGAAGTTATGAGAAGTGAAGGCAAATGCACTTCTCAAAGTCACTTACCACCTGAAAAGTTAGAAAAGAAAATGCAATGCAATGCAAAAAGGGATGGAATGTCATGATGAGAAACAAAACCAGAAGCATATACATGATGCTAATGATGCTATGAGATGCTACAAACATGAGGCAGCCCATGGAAATGATCATACAAGCTCATGAATGCAAATGAAGCAAGTTAAGAAGCAAGGACATACATGAAAAGTTATGGAGTGCACATGACATACAACATGGCAAATACATGATGCAATGATCAAACATGCTTTCAATATGTCTTATGATGTCAAATGAATCAAATGGATGCTTGAAATGTCATGGCAAGTCATGTGAGGCAAGAGAATGCAAGATGGATGCATATGGAAGCCCAAATTAGGGTTTATGATCAATGCAACAAACAAAAACCAAAACCAGAAGCAAACAACATTATAAAAAATTGAAAATGCACTCAAAGGAACCCTAAACCTATACTAACCCACTGCCCAAAGGAGAGGTCTCAACTCTTAACCAATTTCAAGTTATGGTTTTCTTAAGATTTCTAGGGTTTTAGGGTTCCTAAACAAGAAAATTACCAAACAAATGGAAAATGAAAGATCAAATCATGGCCATTTAATCTCACAAACTACATGCTAAACATAATGCAATGCAAAAAGAATCAATGTCCAACTCTTCATGGATAGGCAAGAATGATTTTTGGAACTTTGGATCAAATTAATGCATAAAAATGATTTTAATTCAATGAAAAATTCTCAAAATGCATCAAGATCAAAAAAGAAATTTGGTTTGAAGGTTGGACAATGTTTCTAAATGTCTTAGAACATTTCATGAATTTTTTTGGTGATTTTTAAATACCTAAAAGTATTTTTAATAAATTAATTTTCATTAATCAATTAAAAATAAACTTTTAAATATTTAAAAATACTTTTTTAATGCTAAAAATGAAAATAAAAATATTTTTGTGTTTTAAAAATTAATGAAACTCTTGACAAAAAGTTTCATAATTTTTAAAACATTTTTGCTATTTTAAATAAATTGTATAAACAAATATGAAATAAATGAATTAAAATAAAGAAAATGGAAAAGTCAACTGAATGGAAGGCTGGGATGGATCCTGAGTTTGAAAGGGTTGACTGCGCGCGTTTTTAAAGGGCCTGGATTGCATCTGATTAAATTAATTTAATTATGATTAATTAAACTAACTAAAGTGGATTAGGGCAAATGAACGAATCTGGGCCATTCATGCACGCGGGAAGTCAACAAAGTCAAGCAATCTGACGCATGAGATTCAAATGGAAGTTAATGACTGGGATTAGGGCAAATGACATTCAGGTGACCGGAGGGAAGCTCCGGTCATCTTCTCCGGTGACAACAAAACCCTAGATCATGATTCAGGCAACCATTCTTCAAATTAAAGCCAGGGAAACATTCCTCTACTCAAACCTCACTCAAATCATCTCTCAAACTAAATTTCTCATGCTTGAACTAAGAGAATCGAAGCCATGAAGATTTACGGGCAAAGTTTCAGAGCTTTGGTAAATCCTCATTTCTCACTCATTTTCAATTCTAAACCCATCCTCATGACCAGCAAGACATAAGCAATCAATTTATAACTTAAAATGCAAGCTCTGAGAGAAAAAGTTCATGGCCATACCTGAGATGGAAGATCCTGTTTCTGGGCTTTCTGGGCTTCTCCTTGATGCAGACTCACTCCAATGGTTCTCCTGATGCTAATGGTAGGCTTGGAATGAGCTTAAGCAAGCTATTTTGAGAGGTCCAGTTCTGGTGTATCAGAAAATGGAGTTTGTGTATGAGTGGTTTCAAGCTCTGTTAATGGCTGATTCTGGTTCCTTTTTATGTGTTTGATTTGTTGGTGAAGAGAGTTTTGATGTTTGGTGGCTGTGGAAGGTGATTCGAAGAAGGGAAGCTTTGTGACAGTTTTTGTGGAGAGTGAGTTCTGGCCAGCTTCAATGCTCAATGCTTTGCTATAACATCTCCAAGTTGTGTGGATAGCCTGTGGGGCAGGTCAGTAGGGTGGCTGTTTACTATTCCATGAGTATGGGAGCTTTTGCCAAAAAGTCAATGTGATTGGTACTTGAAGCATGGGCTATGGCAGCAGCAGTTTGAGGTCATGTCTGGCTTCAGCTTGAGTTGTGGAGAGCCCTTGGATTGCTTGTAGCTGACTGCAACATATGGATCATGATTTGAGAGTGATTTTGCAACTTGACAACTTGTGCTTTCTTGAGATTTTATGCTATGTACATGAAGCATTTCTTGCTGAATTTTGTTACATGATGTCTTAATTGGTCATGGCAATGCATAGAAATCAGTTGGTAATCACATAGCTCTTTGGAAAATGACTTTGCCAAAAATCCATCTTTTGCACTTGTAATGGAAAATGTCTTATGGATTTCTTGAAAATCAAGGCAAGCAATGCAAAATCCCTTGGGCCAATTCTGTTTTTTAGGTCATGTATGATCATGTGATGAAGTTTTGAAGCCATTTTGAAGTCACTAGAATGCTTGATACATGAAATTGCAAGTTTTCCTTTTAGTGCATAACTTGAAAATTAGTGATTTTTGCCAACTTTGACATACCATAACTTTTGATCCAAAATGAATTAGATCATGTTCTTGTACTTTTTGAAAAGGGAAAGATCTAATCTACAACTTTCATGACCAAAGTTTTTCCATTTGAAGCATTTTTGGATCAAAAAGCAAGGCTTGAAAAGTGGCATAAAATGACATATCCTTTAAAAGTCAACCATGCCCAAAAAAGTCAACTCTGCAAAAACTTCAAATTCTTGAATTTTGTGGACTTCCAACCCCTTACATGATCAAATAAAGATCATATGCTCTCAAAATGATGAAGATCACCCCTTGGTTGGGTCATTGGGGGCCTCAGATGCCCTGATTTTGCACTGACTTGTCTAGAAAGTCAACTCTTGATCAGATGACTTTCCCATGGAATTTCTTCATGAAAATTGATATGCATACTCCCTATACCATATAGAGACCAATAGAAACAAGAATAACCAAAAAATTTGGAGTTATGGCCTCTGAAACCAAAACCCTAATTTTAGGTCAACTGTGCAGTCAAACCTGGCTCTGCATCCATACCAATCCCAGTTCTTGTGATTCTTTGGCATTCTTGACTTTGGGAAGACATAATATGATGCTTGAACTCACATATACCCCTTTTATGTGATTGTTGACCTTTGGAGTGGCTCAAGAAGCTCTGGGATTGCTCAGATCACAAACCCTAGATGCAGATGACTTAGAACCAATGCAAAAGGCTCAAAATTGTGGTATGAGATGTTATGATTGTGTATATGCATATGAAATGGTCACAAGCCATGGTGGGAATGGGTGAGGGAAAATTTGGGGTGTTTACACAACCCTCCCCCACTTAGAATATTTTCGTCCTTGAAATTTTATCTGATTCAACTACTCCAACTACGTTATTCTATCTGACTAATTAACTCTCATCCCCAAAGGAAACCCCACATATAATACAAATAGTTCTTTACATGAATGGCGACATCAACACGAATATTACTCAAGTAATACATTTGATAACTAACGTCACAACACAAAGAGTAATCAACTTAAGAATTCACTGGTTTAAGAACTAGAACACAACAACATAAGAACACACAACTTAAACATAATATCAACGCAACCAACATATCAACATTTTTGTTACTCAAGTATGAACAACTGCACTACACAATGCGTTTGCGGCGCACTCTGATTACTTGCAAGGTATCAGGTTAACCAAGTTCACCTCCAACTTCCAATCACCAAAATCGACATAATGAAAGACTTCAACTTAACTCTTTCGAAATTTCGTTCCAACAGGTATTCCATGTTCTCGTAGTTACTGAATACTTCAACTTAGATCCATAAGACAACACCTTTGTACATTCAACACAATTGCAACGACGACCACTTCCAAATCTTGGATAAGATATACATATACTTCTACGAATTCCCGATTATCATCAACATAAACTACAACTCTACCATATCCCATTAATATGTTCCTCGAAAATCATTTTAAACACACAACTTCATTACAACAACATAGGGTACCTATGTATAATTAACTTTAACCAAATAAATCTTTTTTTCTTTCCAACTAATCCAACAAATCAAATTATCGACTTTTACTCATACTGACACAATTCTTCATAAATTCTTATCTAAATTAACATAACCAAGTAACTCATCTCTACCAACCAAAAATTCCACCTTTACAATTAAACTTATAATTTCACTTCTTTTTCTACTTACAATTCAATTCTCAAATTACCCAGAACTCAACTGCGAGTTTACTCATCGATCAAATCGCAACTTCAGGCTATCATCCTCAACTTCAACTAATATTCTTATATAAGAACCTGCATCAACAAAACAAATAACCCACAAACACCGGCTCAACTTCAACCAATTCAACGTACATACTATACTAGTTGGCAAGACACGTTTATCCATCAATTACGATTCCGTCCACTATCAACAAGAGATTAAGGGTGATCAGTTCCTCAATTTGTCAATAGACATACGACAACCATAACGGTGACATAAATCATCATCACCCAACACAATAGCGTACTTCAACTTGTACCCAAAGTCCGTAAACATAATGCTCTGCCAACTCTCTAAGGCTTACCAACATCTTCTTATTCTCCTTAATTCTGACTTCGCCATTTATACCAAAATGTCCAAGATCCAATACATGATCGCTTATACACGATCTTAGAACAACACAACTTTAAATATCCTTCTAACACAGGATTCGCTACAACATCGAGTATAATCTAATTCGGTTCGCTCCAATTACAACTTTCATCCAAGTTAAAATTTTTAACAACACTAATCAAACATTCACATTTCTCTTAACATTACCATCTCCTAACATCGTCACTTTAACCATTCTCATTCAACGTAAATTGCACCTCTATGCATTCTCCGATACCGTCGTATTCTTTCTAATACCAACATTTTTTTCTCATCAATACTTCACACTCGTCTTCATCTTTCTAATTTTCAGCAATGATCGCTTAACTTCAAACACACACATCTCTTTCAATACAGACCTCCCAATTACAAAATTATATTCTAAAGTGAAGAGAATTTCTTGTAGATTCCATAACTTTAAGAATCACTTGAATCCGAGTTACGAGCGAAAAGTTATCACTATTTCAACGGGACTGGTCCAGAATTCCCGTAAGCAGAATTTTCCAAAAATCAGCATCAGACCCAGATATTAAAACACACTTATCTCCCTCTTTACAAACCTCCTGAAGGCAAATATTATATGCAAACTGTAGGGAATTTCGTAAGCTTTCCAAAAAATTAGAATCGCTAAAATCAAAATCAGAATCGAGATTGATAAACATAAGTTTCATCTCTCTTCCTCTTGCTTCCAAGATTCAACAACATCCTTTCTTTTCATCCAACTCTAAAATTACTCAAATTTAATCCAACTCTACTCAAGGCATATTAATCTATCGACTTGATCCATCAACTTACCATTTTCCTTGGGAAAACATTCCTTAATATCAATCATCTCCTTAATTTACAATTCATAATCTATGCACATCTCCAACTTGATCGATAATCATGGGTCCATACTCTCGTCGGTCCGCAACAACATTGCTTCAATAACGTTTGCACTCTTATAATTAACATCAGCTTGAACCAACTTCTGTAACCCAACAACATGTTTGGGAGACAAGCCTCTCCCCACTTAATTTCAAACCAACACCTGCAGACAACGACTAGAAACTAACAACAAGCAACGACAACATTTCACACACATGTCGAGCACTAAGGAATAAACAACATTAGATAACATTGGTCGGACAGACCGACCTGCTCTGATACAACTAATGTAACACCCCATTTCTACCCGGCAATAATGGATAAAATCAGAGTAATAAAATCCAACCAACAAGTAAACAATTAGGATGTCCGATTTCAACTTTAAAACAATTTTTCATTTAATCAAATAATACATCGATACATAACACTTTCGATTCGGATGAAACTGTAACAACAACTTTTTATTCAGTCTTTGAAACAAATAACTTTTTACAACTAAGCAGCAGATTCGTAAATATTCAAATAAACTTGATATAACATTTTGTTCAACTTAAACAACTTAGTAACAACATCTTTTAAGGAAGACAACTTGAAACAACAAAAACTTAATATAATCCAACAACAAAGAAACGAATCGTCCATCCCCCTGAGTGTTACGTATCAGAGCATCGACACCGATTCAAACTAACGAAGAAAACAATATTCCTTCCAGC
Source organism: Lathyrus aphaca (assembly GCA_963966055.1). Taxonomy (NCBI): domain Eukaryota; kingdom Viridiplantae; phylum Streptophyta; class Magnoliopsida; order Fabales; family Fabaceae; genus Lathyrus; species Lathyrus aphaca. Next base: position 397,815,869 of record OZ014521.1, on the reverse strand, counting down.
TAACCTGCACGTTACCAACATAGGGGTAACATTCAAACAGAAGGGGTAAGATATCAAACAATATAAACAAGAGTATAATAATTAACACGTTAGATAGTATCATACAATTTCACTACTATCTAGTAACATCAACTTAACAATCACCCACAATCTATCAACATACTTTATCAACTTATTACACATATCAACATTTACTACATAATCATCATAATCAACATCATCATAACCAACATAATCAATTTAACAACTTCAACAAACATAATCAACATAAACAACATAACTAATACACAACTTTATCATCATAACCATATAAGCAACTTCATTAACATAATCATATAAGCAACTTTATTAACATAATCACATAATCAACTTAATATACTTCATGACCTATTCAACATAAACATATAATCCACTTAAGTAACATAATCAAATTCATCGACATAACCCATATAAACAACTTAATAAACTTAATCAACGTAAACACTTGATCAACATGAACAACTTAATCAACATAAACAACTTCATTAACTTAATCAACATAAACAACTTCTTCAACTTAAGCAACATAAACAATTTCATCAACTTAAGCAACATAAACAACTTAATCAACTTAATCAACATAAACAACATGAACAACATAAATAATACGACACATGATGCGACTCAACTATGCATATGCATGTGGTACCATCAGAGTAAAACTCCCAACTTAAAATATACCAGGTTATCGAGGTATATGCAAGGAATAAGCCTTCAACTTAATAATTTTTCCAATCCAGGCCAACGTGGTGAGCATCCGCTCCAACTTAGAAAATGCAATGTATGCCATGATTACAACGACATAACACATAACAACAATCAACTCCAAACAACATACAACAAATAACATAGCAACATTAATTTAACACCAATTCAACAAAATAAACCGATTAAAATCACCTACTATTTATTACTAACTACCTCGATAATTTCCACTAAATTCTGGACAACTAATTTTTTCTGCTTAAATTGGCTTAACCGGCTAAATTGACACTATTCTGTTATTACAACTAATAAATCACACTAAATCTGTTAACTTCCAGCTCACTGATGTATTCACCTACTGCTACAATTCTCTTTCTATCATCAACATTTCATTCTGATACAATATGCTGACATTTGCTATTTTCTGATTTTCTGTTACAATCTCACTACGTTACTATTGTATTATTTATACTCGTCTACTTAACACATGCTACTAATTAATAAATCACTATTTTTTATCATACATAGAGCCACTAATTAATAAATCCACACATACCACACTTCATTTAATTAGCTAAGAAGTACTCATATATATATATATATATATATATATATATATATATATATATATATACTTAATTAAAGTATCACTTCCTAATTCACTAATTACACTTAGTACATGAAACAATTGGGCTCCACCTTCACAACATGTGGCTTGCGCCATTATCACTCATGGCTCCCTCCACCATGGGTTGGCTTGCGCCACCTCATTAGGTGGCTTACGCCCCTAGTGTAACACCCCAAAGTCAATTTTAATTTAATTGATGTGTTTTCTTATGAATTTTTTATGTTTACGATGTTATTTGATGTTTTGTGGAGTTTTGGGGTTGGCTTAATACATTATGAATATTAGTAATATTGAGTTCAGTGGGTTTAGTTTATTATTTGAGATTAACTTAAATAAATAAGAGGAATTAGAGGATGAGGGCATTGTGGTCTTTTGGTTTGAAAATAGTGAGGGTATTTTGGAGAAGGTCTATTGAGGTCTTGGGGGTGTCGCTCCCGACAAATGAAAATGGATCAGATGAAGGTACAGACGCGAACGGTCGGCGAAGGGAACAGTGAGAACACACAGCCGTGAACTCACTGGAGAATGAATAGAGTCGCCAGCTAGGCATTTTTATCCCGGAGGAAAGGTAATGCTGCATAGACGTAGAAAGAGCTGGATAAGACGGTTGCGAACCAGAGAGACTGAGAAAGGGGGTTGGTTACAACCTGGGAAGGTATTAGCACCCAGATTGTCCGCCGTACTCGACGGGATCCACGCTTAAAAGATTTGTGTTTTAAAGGGGTAGTGTCAGTGCAATCTGTGTATAAAGAGCTGGAAAGAGATGTACAGGTGTCAGTGTAAGAGAAGCGTGAAGTGTATAATGATGTGTCAGTGTAAGAGTGAGAATGAATTGCTCATGACAATGAGGCTAAGAGAAAGATGCTGGAAAGAGGGGGAATATACAGAGACTTTTGTTCGATAACTGTTAAGTTATGCCTACGTATCCTCTCGTACAATGAGGAAGTCAGAACACCGTAGTTCGACCCAAAGAGACTGAAAGATGAATTGACTTGTGAACTGCTTACTTGTCTATGCTCAAGTGTGCGACCTGTCTGGCTCAGGTGCAAACTGTCTTGCATTAGACGGAAGAAGCAAGTTCTCGTTTGTGAGTGAATGAGATGAGAAAAGAATCCCGAAGGAGACGATTATTGCTTGTTTTTGAGTTTTCAGTCTTTTATTGCTTTTGAAAATTTGTCATAAGTTAATGAGCTTAAGTCTAAACCAATGGATTTAGTAAACTCATCACATCTTCCCTCTGATTAGGGGTAATGAGAGTACCTTAAGTGTGAAGTCAGATTCTCACACTTAATCACCTTTGATGTAGGATTAAGATCATTAACCTACTTGTGATTATTTAGATGTTTTTGGTGTTTTTGTTTAGTGTTGAGTAATGAGATTAAGCCATAATCAGGGATTAAACAGACTCATTACACCATCCTAATAGAAGGATAATAGATGAGAATGTTTAAGCTGAGGAAGGCTCCTCAACTTAATCCATGATTAGGGATTAAACTCATGACAAAACAAGCCTTTGATTAAGTGGATTTTATTCAATGGTATGATGATGAAGTGAGTTTTATGGTTTGTAAGACAACTTGAGGGGGACTTGTCCATTAACACTAGGGTTAGTCCTTCTTAACCAATTAAGGAAGAATTAGAACCCTAATGCAAGGCCCAAGTTACAAGTGTGATGTCTTGATGATTATTAAGTGAATTTATTAAAGGAGTTAAACACATTAAGGGTTTAACACTTAGGATTAAAGTTATACACTCCATCCTAAGAGAAGGATGCAGGCATAAGCTTAATCACAAAGCCTTAAAACCTTTAGGGTTTAGTCCCTGATTATGAGGTGAGAAAGAGAAGACTCAAAAGAGACACAAAGGTAAAACTATGAGGGGAGACTAATCACAACCCTAATTCATTGTCATGCTTGGTTGTTCCTAAGGTTTGTGAGGTTTTCAAGAACAATCTTCAAAGGAGCCACCAGGAAGCAGATGAACAGGATCAAGAGAAGCAAAGTGACTTGCTTCATTCAAGAAGTCAAGTCACTTGAAGAAAGAAAGTGGGAGAAACAAGAGAGAGCAAGCTCAATATCAAGCACATATAGAAATGCAGCAATGGATGCAAGAGAGATGGAAAGAAAAGTTATGAGAAGTGAAGGCAAATTCACTTCTCAAGTTACTTACCACCTGAAATGTTAGAAAGAAATGCAATGCAATGTAAAATGGGATGAAATGGTATGATGCTAAACAAAACCAGAAGCATGTTGATGATGAAAATGATGTTATGAGATGCTGCAAACATGAGGCAAGGCATGGAGATGTTCATACAAGATCATGGATGCAAATGAAGCAAGCTTAGAAGCATGGATACACATGAAAAGTTATGAAGCATACAAGGTAAATGACATGGCAAATATGTGATGCAATGATCAAACATGCTTCCTACATGTCTTATGATGTCAAATGAAACACAAGCATGCATAAAATGCAAAGACAAGTCATGTTATGCGAGAGAATGCAAGAAGGATGCAAATGAAAGCCCAAATTAGGGTTCATGGATCAAACATCAAACAAAAACCCAAAACAGAATCAAACCCTAAGATAAAAAATGGAAAATGCCACCCTAAGAAACCCTAAACCTATACTAAACCAAGGTCCAAAGGGGAGGTCTCAACTCTTAACCAATCTCAAGCTATGATTTTTCTAAGTTATTAGGGTTTTTTAGGGTTCTTAACAAAAGAAATGCCAAACAATTGGAAAATGCAAGATCAAATCATGGCCATTTTATCCTAGAAACTACATGCAAAACATAAGACAATGCAAGAAGAACCAATGTCCAACTCTTCTCAAATAGGCAGAAATGAATTTTTGAACTCATGATCAAATTAATGCATAAAAAATGATTTAATTCCATGAAAAATTCTTAAAATGCATCAAGATCAAAAAAGAAATTTGGTTTGAAGGTTGGACAATGTTTCTAAATGCCTTAGAACGCTTCATGAATTTTTTTTGTAATTTTTAAATACCTAAAAGTATTTTTAATTAATTAATTCCCATTAATCAATTAAAAATAATCTTTTAAATATTTAAAAATACTTTTTTAATGATAAAAAATAAAATAAAAATATTTTTGTGTCATAAAAATTAATAAAACTCTAAGGAAAAAGTTTCATAATTTTTAGGAATTTTTTACTATTTTAAAATAAATATGCAAATAAAAAGAAAAGAAAATGAATAAAAATTAAATAAAATAAGAAGTAATCAGGATGGAGGGCCAGGATGGGCTCTGGATTCAAATTGGTTGACTGGCGCGTGAATGGAGGGTCTGGATTCAATCTGGCCAAATTAATTTAATTACGAAATAATTAAAACTAATTAAGTGGATTAGGGCAAAATGACATGATCTGGACCATTCACTAGCGCGCGGGAAACAGCATCCAAGGGTCCAAGTTTAAAGTTCACTAATTAATGACAATTAGCCCTAATCACAATCAGGCTGCCGGAGAAGACCTCCGATCGTCTTCTCCGGCGAGCAACTCCCCTGAAAACTTCCCAGCTCACTCAAATCGTATCAAAAATGAAAACTAAGAACTGGGAAATGTTCCTTACACACTCACGAATCAAACCCCTCTCTCAAAACAAATTTCTTCTTCCTAAATAAGTTGAATCGAAGAAAATGAAAACTAGGGCACGCAGGTTTCAGAGAGAAATTAAATGCTCATTTCAAAGCCATTTTCGAAACCAATGACATCAGGATGATCAGTGAAGCACAAGGAACAAGTTTATAACATGCAAAGTGATTTCTGGAAAAATAAATTTCAAGCTACCTGAGATTTGAAGCTTTCACTTTGGTGACTTTCTGGCCACTTCTCCTTGTGCAATCCACTCCACTTGATCCCTAGATGATGTTTGAATGCTCAAGAAGAGTCTATGTTGGCTGGATAGTGAGTTTCGAAAGCTCCTGCTTCAAGCTCAGTCAGAAATGGTTATGGTGATTCTGGTAGTTTCAGGCCCTTGTGAATGGTGGTTTGTGGTCCAGAGGATGTATGGAGAAGGTCTGCAAAGTTTGTTTTGATGTTTGTGAGCTAGGGAAGGAGATTCGAATGGAACTGCAACTTGAGGTGAGAAATGGCTATGGGGTGTTCTGGTTGATTCAGGCTTGTGTTCTTGCTGGTTTCTACTCAATGATGCATGGTGAGTTGAATGGTGAAAATGGTTTTTGTGTTTGCAAGCTGTGGAGGCAGATTCGAAAGCTTAGGCAATGTGGTGTGTTTTTGTGAATGTGTTGTTGTATGTAGTTTCAGCCTTGCCTGCCTAGTGTTATGGCTTGCCAAAGGATACAATAAACAAATGCAAGTGGCCAGAGGATGTGACATGGCCTGTGGTGATTGGGATGTTTGCTTTTGCCAAAAGTCAAATTTCTTGTAAGAGAGGCATGGGCTTGATACTAGCTTGGTACAAAGGCTAGGGCTGGCGCAGCATGGTGTGGTGAGAGAGCTAGCAAGGTTCAAAGGCCAAGGCAGCAAGTTGAGGGAAGTGTCATGAGTGTTTTGCAAGTTGTTGCCTTTTTGTACTTCATGAAAGAAAGCCTTGTTACATGAACCATGAACATGTGATTTTGGTTCAATTCTGATTTTCATGACTTAGAGAATGTTAGTGTGCTGGTTTGAAATGAATTGGAAGTTACAAAATGCATTGGTTCATGATTTTGCAAAATTTCCATTTGAGGCATGCCTTGAAAATCAATGATTTTGGCCAACTTTGCCACACCATAACTTTTGATCCAAGAAGAGTTTGATCATGTTCTTGTACTTTTTGAAAAGGGGAAGATGAGATCTACAACTTTCATGACCAAAGTTTTTTCATTTGAAGCCTTTTTGGATCAAGAATCAAGGCTTGAAAAATGACCTAAAATGAAGCATTCTTGAAAAAGTCAACTATGTCCAAAAAGTCAACATTTGCAAAACTTCCAAATTCTTGATTTCTATGAACTTCAACCTTCTTCCATGATCAAATAAAGATCATATACACTCAAAATGATGAAGATCACCCATTGGTTGGGTCATTGGGGGCCTCAGATGCCCTGATTTTGCACTGACTTGTCTGAAAAGTCAACTCTTGATCAGATGACTTCCCCATGGAATTTCTTCATGAAAATTGACATGCATACTCCCTATACCATATAGAGACCAATGGAAACAAGAATGACCAAAAAATTTGGGGTTATGGCCTCTGAAACCAAAACCCTAATTTTCAGTCAACTGTGCAGTCTATCCTGGCTCTGCATCCACTCAAACCCTAGTTCTTGTGATTCTTTTGAATTCTTGGCTTTGTGAGGATGTAACATGATGCTTGAACACATGTAAATCCCTTTGAATTGATTGGTTGCTTTTGGAGTGGCTCAAGATGCCCTGAGATTGCTCAGATCACAAACCCTAGGTGCAGATGACTTAGAAACTATGCAGTGAATCAAAAATGAGATGTGAGATGATATGATTGAACTTATGCATATGAGATGATCACAAGCCATGGTGAAATGGGTGAGGGCAAATTTGGGGTGTTTACAGCTGCCCCTATTCAAACATGAGTTAGCTGTGCAGGATGTAAGCAACGGCTTAACAGGCAAACAAGATAACTTGTGGTTGAATACCAAAGACAGTCCAAAATTTGCACTCACAGAATGAAGAAGAAAAAGGATATATATTGTAAAAAGGAAAACAAAGTATGTCGTAAAGTGTGGGCAACGGAGGACGACCGTCGAGCAGAGGACGACTGCTGGGTAAATAGCAAAGACGGGGACGGCCGATATGCTGGGAAAAGTGTGGGAAATAAAGCGATGACGGGGACGGCCGACATGCTGGGGATAAAAGGTAAAGCTGAGACGGGGACAGCCGACTAGCTGGGAAAAGTGTGGGAAATAAAGCGATGACGGAGACGGCCGACATGCTGGGGATAAAAGGTAAAGCTGAGACGGGGACGGCCGACTAGCTGGGAAAATAAGATTATGATGGGGGCGGCCATTAAGTTCACAAAGGTGAAGTAACCCACGATGGGAACGGTCATCGGGCTAAAAAGAAAAGGGACCACGACGGGGACGGCCATCGGGTTAAAAAATAAATGAAATAAACAGATGATGGGGTACGGCCATCAAAGGTGAAGGACGATCACCTAGCAGGGGACGGCTGCTCTGTTGGGGATAAAAGAAATATGATGGGGACGGCCATCAAAGGTGGAGGACGACCACCTGGCAGGGTACGGCTGCCGAAAATATCAACGATGGGGACGGCCATCGGATAGAAAAGGTCAACGATGGGGACGGCCATCGGACGAGCATGATGGAGGACGACCATCAAGAAGTGGAGGACGACCACTCAGCAGGGTACGGCTGCTCTCAAGGTTTATCACAACACAGGACGAGTGTCGGATAACCAAAATCAACAATGGGGACGGCCATTGGATAGGGTGATGAAGGACGATCATCAAAAGGTGGAGGACGACCACCTAGCAGGGGACGGCTGCTAAAAACCACGATGGGGACGGCCATCGGATGAGCATGATGGAGGACGACCATCAAGAAGTGGAGGACGACCACTCAGCAGGGTACGGCTGCTCTCAGGGTTATCATGACACAGGACGAGTGTCAGATAAAAAGAAAAAGATTTGCTTTGTTGGCGATCTACTGGGGATATAGTGAACACGGACGAGCGTTCACAACCAAGAAAAGAAAGTATAAGTGTTTGGTATTGTATAGATTAAAGATGCGGACGAGCATCCTTAAGGCTATGATACGGACGGGTATCATGTAGAAACAAACTGACACATGTTCAGAGATGATGATACGGACGAGTATCAACGGGTTAACAAAGAACACAGACGAGTGTTGAATCTGAAGGGACTCTCCTGGGGAATAGTAGACACAGACGAGTATCTATATTCAAGAAGACACAAGTGTTTGACACAGTGTATGGATTAAAGATGCGGACGAGCATCCTTAAGACTTATGATACGGACGAGCATCATGTAGAAACAAACATTAGACGCAATGTTCTGAGATGATGATACGGACGAGTACCAACTGGTTAACAAGGAGCAAGGACTACTGTCGAATCTGTGGGAAGATAAGTGTTGTGTATACAAGATACGGACGAGTATCTGTATAAGTGTATCGTGAGTAGTGAGTATATATAGATGAGTATTTTAACTGCTGGGGAGAATGACACGGACGGGTGCCAAGAGAGAAAAGTGTAATATGAACAAGTGTCTGCTATACAAAGTCTAGGCGACTGCGCTGAGGATATGGCACGGACGGGTGTCAGGAAAGTGTATATAAGGTATGTGTGAGTGCAAAGAGGATGTCTTTGGCTTTCTGTTGGTAATACGACACGGACGGGTGTCATGAAGTATCTGTAACACAGGTGATTTTGTTATAAAGAGTGTCCCAGCGATTTTACTGGGGAGTGATGATACGGACGTGTATCAAAGGGTGTATATGGTAGTGTTTGTGATTTGCGAGGCAACTGCTTTTGCTGGGACTCTGGTGAGGATTTCTGTACAATGATGATGGACGGTTATTATTCACAAGTGTTAATTCATAACATGGCTTATGATTATGCTATGCGTTTAATTTTTTCCGTAATGCTCCGTATTAGACGGAATGCTACGCTCTGAGGGGATATTATGATGCAAATGCCATGATTATGCAAAGATACTACACTGGGATTCGGATCCCGTTGCTGCGGAGATCTTTGGCTGATCTGTTGGAAATGGACCTCCCAGCTGGGGATGAGATCATTGGTAGATCCAATAAGATGATATTTGCTTGGGGATATAGGTCACTGGTTGACATATCCTTATAATACGGGACCCAGCTGGGGTTTGTAGAAGCTTTCTTCACTCTGTTGTGATCTTCTATGCGCCGTTCTTCTGGATAGAGGCTGAAGATTCTGTGGGGAGATGATTCCCTGACTCCTGTACTCAACTGAGGATGAAATGGCAACTCGGCTGGGGAATAAAGCATTTCGGATGCTGAGATCTTTTGTTGATTTGCCAGCTTGCTGGGATTAAGCTTACATGCCCCAAGTCGCGTCTTGTATACCTGCAATCCTGCAAAGATAAGGAAACGCACAAATGGTCCCGAGGTATCCTTTACTGGATCCCGTCATAGGAGTTAAGTACTTTCGAGAGTAAGTATATTCCCTGTGAGCATGTGTTTAATTATTACTATTTTTGGGAGAAAAACATCTGTACTTATGCAATTGATTTTTTAGAGACACCAGACATCCTTTGCAAATAAAAATATACAAAACGAAATATGACTGAAAAATCTGATTTTATTAATTCATGTGCCCCTAAATCGGCAAGATACAGTCAAAGAAACATATCTCCTGAAATGAGGAGATTGTTACAAATTGAGAAACAAAGTGCTGGCAGTGTTGATGACGCTTTAAGGAGCTTCCTCTCCTGTTATGGCTCGTATGACAATGACGTTCTTCTCGTCTTGCTTTTTGAAGAAAGTTGATTCTGATTGAAGCTTGATCCTTTGGAGTTTTAACCAAGTTGCTGACAATACAGACGAATTCAGAATGCAGTTTGATCGCTTATTCCCTTATTTTGCATGGATCGCCCTTTCGGGTTTTCAATCCATCGGGATACCCATTTTTGCCTGAGTTGTCCAATGCGGCTTTTCAACTCAGCGGGTGTACATTTTTCATTTATTTCCCTTATTTTGCCCGAGTCTTTTATTCTGTTTTTGACTCGCCGGGATGCCCTATTTTTGCCTGGACTTACATTCTGTTTTCATGTCCAGCGGGTCATTTTTATGCGAAGTATTTTTTAACTGCATCTGAATTCACAGGGGACGGGAAATCTTCATCATCCATGGTGCTGAGCATCAGTGCTCCACCAGAGAAAACTTTCTTTACTATAAATGGTCCTTCATAATTTGGAGTCCATTTGCCCCTGTGGTCTGTATGAGGAGGGAGGATTCTTTTCAACACAAGATCCCCTACTTGGTACTCTCGGTGCCTGACTTTCTGATCGAAGGCTCTCTTCATTCTTTTCTGATATAACTGCCCATGACAGATTGCAGCTAATCTTTTCTCTTCGATCAGACTTAGTTGCTCGTATCGGGCCCGAACCCATTCTGCTTCACTCAGTTTGACATCCATTAATACCCGTAACGAGGGTAATTCAACTTCAACAGGCAGGACCGCTTCCATACCATACACAAGTTGATACGGGGTTGCCCCAGTGGATGTTCTGATTGATGCGCGGTACCCATGCAAGGCAAACGGTAACATTTCATGCCAATCTTTGTAGGTGACTACCATCTTCTGCACAATCTTCTTGATGTTCTTATTTGCCGCCTCAACAGCACCATTCATCTTTGGTCTGTAAGGAGAAGAATTGTGGTGTTGGATCTTGAAGTCCCGGCACAGTTCTGCCATCATTTTGTTGTTTAGATTGGAACCATTATCATTAATGATTCGCTCGGGCACTCCGTATCGACAGATGATATCCCTTTTCAGAAACCTGGCTACCACTTGCCTTGTGACGTTTGCATATGAGGCTGCTTCAACCCACTTGGTGAAATAGTCAATGGCGACCAGAATGAATCTGTGGCCATTTGAAGCAGTTGGCTCAATCTTGCCGATCATGTCGATGCCCCACATGGCAAAGGGCCATGGTGAAGACATAACGTTTAAAGGATTCAGAGGCACATGCACTTTGTCTGCGTAGATCTGGCATTTGTGGCATTTTCTGGCGTAGGCACAACAGTCCGCATCCATTGTGATCCAATAATAGCCTGATCTTAACAACTTCTTAGCCATGGCATGCCCTCCTGCATGGGTACCAAAAGATCCTTCGTGCACTTCATGCATTAACAACTCCGCTTCTGACTTATCAACACATTTGAGGAGTACCATATCAAAGTTCCTTTTGTATAAAGACCCATCAGTGTTCAGAAAGAAACTTCCAGCAAGCCTTCTCAAAGTCTTCTTATCATTGGAAGATGCCCCAGGTGGGTATGTTTGATCCTCCAAGAAGCACTTAATGTCGTGGAACCAAGGCTTATCATCCTTGACGACATCTGCTGCGAATACATATGCTGGTCTGTCAAGTCTCGATACTGAAATCTGAGGTACAAAGTTAGCAGCTTGAACTTTGATCATGGACGAAATGGTAGCCAAGGCATCTGCAAACTGATTCTCATCCCGAGGGATATACTCAAGTTTGACTGTCGTGAAGAAAGTCAATAACCTTCTTGTATAATCCCTGTAAGGTATCAGATGATCCTGGTGTGTATACCATTTCCCATTGGTCTGATTGATTACCAAAGCTGAATCTCCGAATACGGTCAATGTCTTGATCCTGAGGTCAATGGCTTCCTCAAGACCCATAATGCAAGCTTCGTATTCAGCTTCATTATTAGTGCAGTTGAAAGTGAGTTTTGCCGAGAAAGGCATGTGAACTCCTTTAGGTGTAATGAGTACTGCACCAACACCACGACCATTCATGTTAACAGCCCCATCAAACATCATAGTCCATTCTTCCTCCGGGTCAGGCCCTTCAGTGTGAATAGGCTCTTCATGATCTTTTGATTTAATGAACATGATGTCTTCATCAGGGAAGTCAAACCTCATAGGCTGGTAATCATCGATGGGTTGCTCAGCAAGATATTCAGACAATACACTGCCTTTGATGGCTTTCTGAGATGTGTATTGGATGTCGTACTCTGTAAGGATCATTTGCCATCTTGCAACCCGTCCGGTAAGCGCTGGCTTCTCAAATATGTACTTGACTGGGTCCATCTTCGAGATCAATAAAGTAGTGTGGGTCAACATATACTGTCTCAGTCGGCGAGCAGCCCACGCTAAAGCACAGCAAGTTTTCTCGAGCAGTGAATATCGTTGTTCACAGTCGGTAAACTTTTTGCTTAGGTAGTATATTGCATACTCTTTTCGACCAGACTCGTCATGCTGGCCCAGCACACACCCCATTGACTCTTCTAATACTGTCAGGTACATTATCAGAGGTCTTCCTTCAACTGGCGGCATGAGGATTGGAGGTTCTTGCAGATATTCCTTGATCTTGTCAAAAGCCTTCTGGCAGTCTTTGTTCCACCTGACCGTCTGTTCTTTTCTTAACAGCTTGAACAAGGGTTCGCAGGTTGCTATAAGGTGAGATATGAACCGTGAGATATAATTCAATCGTCCTAAGAACCCTCGAACTTCTTTCTCAGTTTTCGGTGCAGGCATCTCTTGAATAGCTTTGACTTTATCAGGGTCAACTTCAATCCCTTTCTCGCTTACAATAAATCCTAGCAGCTTACCGGATCGCACCCCGAATGTGCATTTGTTGGGGTTCAACTTCAGTTGATACCTTCTCAGACGCTTGAACAACTTGAGCAGGTTCACCAGATGATCTTCTTCAGTAAGGGACTTGGCAATCATATCATCCACATAACATTCTATTTCTTTGTGGATCATATCGTGGAACAATGTTACCATAGCCCGTTGATACGTTGCACCGGCATTCTTGAGCCCGAATGGCATCACTTTGTAACAGAACGTGCCCCAAGGTGTGATGAATGTTGTCTTCTCCATGTCTTCAGGTGACATTTTAATCTGGTTGTAACCTGAAAATCCATCCATGAAGGAGAATACCGAGAACTGAGCCGTGTTATCAACCAATACATCAATGTGAGGCAGAGGGAAATCATCTTTCGGGCTGGCTCTGTTCAGATCCCGGTAATCAACACACATTCTTACTTTTCCGTCTTTCTTAGGCACAGGTACTATGTTAGCAACCCACGGCGGATAGCTAGTTACAGCAAGGAACCCGGCGTCCCATTGCTTTTGTACCTCCTCCTTGATTTTCATAGCCATGTCGGGACGAGTTCGGCGCAGTTTCTGTTTGACCGGTGGGCATTCTTCTCTTAGAGGCAGCTTGTGCACCACAATATCGGTATCCAACCCTGGCATGTCTTGGTACGACCAAGCAAACACATCTACATACTCTTGAAGCAGGTCTATCAGTTGTCTCTTCACTGAGTCTTGCAGGCAGGCCCCGATTTTAACCTCTTTCGCGTCTTCCTCTGTACCAAGATTAATCACTTCAACCTCCTCCTGGTGAGGGGTAATAACCTTTTCCTCTTGTCTTAACAACCTGGCTAGCTCTTCAGGAAGCTCATATTCTTCTTCAACCCCTTCATCAGCTTGATTGATTGGATTGTCAAAGTCATACGAAGTCATAGCCGTGTTGTTGTCGGTGCTGTCAGGAAGGCACTCTCTGCAAGGGTTAAGTTGTTCATTTTAGTGATTTGATTTTAGTCTTATTTAGAAAAGTGAAATGAAGTTGTCATTTTGAAAACACTGCCATTTATTTTTTTGTACAAAAAAGAAAAAATGGAAAAACAGTGAACGAAAAGAAAAAGACGCGTTTGCAAAAAGATGTCTGATATTTCATTAATTGATCTTGTTTGCACAAAAAAAAGTACAGATGGCCCGATTACAAAATGAGTCTTGTCATCTTGGGCAAGATGCAAGACTTTGATGCATGCTTATAAAATACAGGAAATAATAATTACTCTGATCGAGTAACTCTTATAATTTCCTGGGAAGACCAGTTCGAGACACTGCTCCCCGGGATCTTTGGACGAATCCAGCTTTCCAGGTTGCGCTCCTCTTCCAGCTCGTCTTCCAGACAGTTAATAGCATCGGGGGTAAGCATCCCCCACTGACAAAACCAAGCTCTCCAGCAGCCCTTGCTTGATGTTGAGTTGGTTTGTAACCCAACCCAAACTTGTCCTTCTTCTCCTCCACAGCTAAAACCTTGCCCCAGCCTAGGGCAGTTCCTTCCTCAACAACCTTCCGGGCTTGTTGGTAAGATGACATCGGAGTACCAGATACAGCAGATGCTTCATTCACATTCAAAGCTTCAAACCCCTGGCTCATTGTTTCATGGATCTCTCCATCCATTTCAATGTACTTATAGGTTGCCAGGTGGCTGACAAAAATGTCCTCCTCTCCACAGATTGTGACAACTTGGCCTTCCCACTCATATTTTAACTTTTGGTGAAGGGTAGACGTTACTGCGCCAGCGGCGTGGATCCAGGGTCTACCCAACAAACAGCTGTAGGCGGGCTGAATGTCCATCACGTAAAAGATAGTTTTAAAGGTCTGCGGGCCAATTGTCACAGGTAGCTCAATCTCTCCCAGAACCGATCTCTTAGAACCATCAAAGGCTCTTACTACCAGGTTGCTGGGTCTCAATGCCAAACCATCATATTCTAACTTCACCAGAGCCTTCTTTGGTAAGACATTCAGGGACGAACCTGTGTCTACTAGCACATGAGAAAGGACAGCTCCTTTGCATTCCATGGTTATGTGCAAGGCTTTGTTGTGGTTGCGGCCATCCGCTGTCAAGTCAGTATTGGTGAACCCTAGCCCATTGCTAGCAGTAACATTTCCAACCACGGTCTCCAACTGGTTGACAGTAATCTCTTCAGGCACGTAAGCTGCGTGCAAGACTTTGAGTAGTGCATTCCGATGGGCTTCGGAGCACATAAGCAGTGAGAGGATAGAGATTTTGGATGGCGTCTGGTGGAGTTGATCCACAATTTTGTAATCACTCTTTTTGATGATTCTCATAAACTCATCAACTTCTTGATCGAACGGCGTCTTCAAGGCTTCTTTAACAGCTTGATCTTCCTGCACCGGGCTCTTTCCTTTTGCCTTGGCAGCAGCTTCTGCTTCGGCAGTAGGTCTTTGCATTGGTGGAGCAAAGAGACGTCCGCTTCGGGTGAAGCCTCCGCCTCCCCCCACATTATCTACTTGTGGTGCAGGTGTTGATGTTTCAAGAGTGATCCTTTTTCCTTCGCAGTACACGTCAGAGCCATAGTGCCAAGGGATGGCCCTATTGCTTTCATATGGTACTGGTCCAGGCACCGTGACAGTGACTGGACTGACTGCTGCTGCTGAAGAGACTGTAATTGTTTGTGGTTCATAAAAGATTGTAACTGGTGCTCTGGTGGGAGCAGCACCTTCTGAATGGTAGGCAGAGTTGTTTTCCGGATCATAGAATATTGTGACAGTAGAGACATCTTCGTGATTTGTTGCTGGTGTTGTAGGAGATATTGTCGGAAGAAATGATGTTGTTGTTGTAAGAGGTTCAAAATAGAGTGAAGCTGAAGTTGTAGCAAGAAAATTTGTTGTAAACTGATCAGTTGAGATGATGGATGAAGTACTTGTTGATGAAACCGAAGAATTGACAGGGACAATAGTTGCTGCCGTTGTAGGAGGTTCTGAAACCGTTGCTGATGATATTGTTGGATTTGTTGGAAATGATGTGGTGATCTGAAGCTGGCCACTCTGAATGAGGCCATCTATGCCATTCCTCAAATTATCGCACCCATTTATCGAGATATTGCAGTAAGCACAACCCAACTCACACCCCGGGAACATCTGACATTCCAAGAGCTGAACCTTGATTTCTACCAATGGTGTCCTGATCTGTCCTACACTGGTTACTAAATAAGACGGTTTGTCTTCTTCAACAGCGTTAACCCGGGGACCACCATGGTTTGGCATCGGATTCTTATTGACATTGGGTGGTGGTGCGAAATTCAGAGCCTTGGAGTCTACCAGGTCTTGTACCTTCATATGCAGAGCTCTGCACTTTCTGTACTATGGCCAGGCGCGTTTGAATGAAAAGCACACCTAGCATTGGAGTCGTAGTTCCTGGGTAGACTGTTGGGATCCGGAGGTGCCAACGTTCTTAGCTCAACCAGGTTGAGTTTCAGAAGCTGTGGCAGCAAAGTAGCATATGGCATTGGGATCGGATCGATCACTCTGTTAGCTTGAGAAGGCCTCTGCTGAAATGGCCTCTGTTGACTGTTGTTGTTGGTGTTGCTGTTGTTGTAATTTCTTGGAGGATACTGATTCTGAGGTTGTTGTTGATAGTTGTGTTGCGGAGGTTGATAGACTGGCTGTGGATGAGCTGGAGCAGGGATAGTGACTGCTGCTATTGACCTTTGAACATATTGGGGCCTACCCCTGTTGGTGTGGATGGCATTGGTCTCGCCAGTTCTTCTCGGGCCTGCAAAAGGCTTTCTTGTACTACTGGACGAGCTTGCACCGTTGTCTGAGATTTTTCCCATTTTTAACAAGCTTTCAATTCTCTCCCCGGCTATGACAACATCTGCAAAGCTAGTGGAAGAGAAAGCCGCCAACCTGTCAATATAGGTTCCCTGAAGGGTGTTCATGAACATATCTGCCATTTCCCGTTCAGACATAGGGGGTTGAACAGCAGCAGCCAGTTGCCTCCATCTTTGGGCATATTCTCGGAAACTCTCCCTTGAAGACTGCGACATTCCCATTAGGAGGGTCCTGTTGGGTGCCATGTCTAGATTATACTGATACTGTCTGATGAAGGCCTCTGCCAGGTCCTTCCAGCATCTAATAGTTGCTCTTGTCAGATGGGAATACCACTCCCTCGAAGCTCCAGTCAAGCTATCTTCAAAATAGAACATCCACAACTTCTCATCCATTGTGTAGGCCTTCAACCTTCCCAGAAATGACTGTAAGTGAGTCCGGGGGCATGAAGTCCCGTTGTATTTTTCAAAGCAAGGAGGCTTGAACTTATGGGGAATCCTGACCCCGTCTACCAAGCCCATATCCATGACGTCGAAGCCCAAAGAATTTTGAGATTCTAAAGACCTTAGCTTCTCAGCTATCTCATCCAACCGTCTATCGTAAGCTTCTTCTCCAGCACCCATTACTGTGAATTGGTCCTCTTGAGGGTATTCCTGTAGCACCCTTCCTGCTGTGGCAGTCCCTTGTATATTGACAGGGATGTTGGCCTCTGGATGGAGATGGGGTCCAAAAACTGGGGGATTGACATGAGGTTGGACCCTCTCGTTGTTACTTGTACCAACAGTTCCCACATGGGGTTCCTCTTGATTCCTCCCTTCTACCAAAGCTCTGAGCCTCTCCTGGCTTTGAGCTAAATTGTTCATCACTTCCATGAACTGTGTTATCTGAGTTCTCATCTCCAACCTTTCGTTTGCCATTTGATTTCTGACCTCAGTAAGGTCCTGCTGCATCTGATCCATTTGAATTCCCGGAAGGTTGTTTCGGGTTGGATAACGGTGCGGACGGTTGAGGGGAAATACCCGGCGCCTAGCAATAGTTCCTGAGCATCACAACAGAGGTTAGCAACAATAAATCAAAACCTACAAAACAAACAAAGGGTTAGCATGCCATGCAGTTATGCTTATTTGTTCTCAAGGTATCCGGTTTGGCCTTCAGTTTTGACCCTTCCAGACCCCTTGAAGATGTTGTTGTTGTTGCTTGAAGAAAACTCAGATGAAGCAAACTAACACAAATATATTACAGAAGGTGAAATAATACAACTTGTTCATTTTACAACACAAGCCCTCTAAGGGGTCAAAATACATTACAAGGAAATAAAAGTACATGGAAAGAGAGCAACGACAAACAAATGGTCAAACACCAAGACCAAACTCATCCTCACGAACTTCCTTGAGAAGCGCTTCGGTCACAGGATCAGCCGGACGCTCCGTGAGATTCCTGATGAGGAGATTCCGGGTCGTAACAGCTGCTGTTAGCTTCTTGTGCTGAGTTTGTTCTTTGGACCTCTTCACCCCTGCTTTGATTTTCAGCTCTGATATCTCCCTCTGGGTTGCTGCCAGGGCTTCTTGATGTTCTTTTGCACTAGCTTCCAGTTGCTCCATCTTGTCTTGAACTCTCTTGCCTTCCAGGGTACGAGCCTCGGTGATTCTGACCCACCGGGCTTGACTCTCCTTCAAATACAAGTCTGTCCTTGCTCTCTGGAACTGGGCTTCTTTGCAAGCATTCTTCAGAATTTGTTCTCCGGCCTTAGACTTTTTGATATAATCCCCAGACTTCTCAATTTTAGTCAGATGCTCTACTCTCAATTTCTCCAACCTCTCAATCTCCCTCATACCTTCACTCCTCTCCCGGAGGGTCTTCTGCAAAGCCTGGGTTAG
Organism: Lathyrus aphaca; assembly: GCA_963966055.1. Taxonomy (NCBI): domain Eukaryota; kingdom Viridiplantae; phylum Streptophyta; class Magnoliopsida; order Fabales; family Fabaceae; genus Lathyrus; species Lathyrus aphaca. Next base: position 397,797,480 of record OZ014521.1, on the reverse strand, counting down.
CTTCTCATTTCTTTCCTTCAAGCTCTCAAACTCCTCCAAACTGATAGTGGCAGGTGGTGGTGTTGAAGATGACTCAGGCATGTCTTCTATGGTAAAGGGCATCCCAGAGAATTGGGCCCTGGCACGGGACCATTCATAATATTGTGCTGATGCCACATTGTTGCACTTCCCCAGGATGGTTATTCCCTTGGTTTGAACATTATCCCAGGCCCAAGCAGCCTGCCTAACAACAGTAAAACTAATCTTGTTCTCACAATAGAGGGTCTCAACCAAGTCCTGTGCCCTAGGAGTGTGGACCAGTGCATAGCCCAGTTGCCTTCTGAACAGCAGAGGATTGTAATTAATACTACCCTTAACTCCTACCAAAGGCACATTAGGAAAATGCCCACAGCTGGTGATGATATCCCTGCCCTTGGTGCTCTGAGTGCACCATCTGATGTCTGCTGAAGTTAGAACAGTGAGTCTCTTAGCCCAGTTGCTCTGCTGATGAGGGTTTAGGAATGCATCTGTCCTGGGTAGATGCCTGAGAAGCCAAGTGTGAAACAATGGAGCACAAAACCTCACTAACCTCCCCCTCTGCTTTTCATTCCTCTGATGCACTGAATAATAAAGATCCCCCAATAAAGTTGGCACTGGGTTCTTCAGGATGAACAGATGGATTGCATTCTTGCTAATGAATCGAGGCTCATCCGCAAACAATACAATCCCATATATACTCAAGGCCAGTAAAGCACAAACAGCTTTCCAATCTCCCAGAGAAGCTTTCAGGATAGCTTGAGAGATTAAGAAGTCCAAATGAAAGCCAGGGATCCCAGCTTTAGAGGTCATATGCTGCTCAACCAAAACAGGTTCCAGATGCAAAGCCTTTGCTACTTCTCCATTAGCAGGAAAGACCATCTCAGGGTTGAAAGGAATTTCTCTCCTGATAGGCATACCAACTAATGAGGAGTATTCTTCCAGTAGAGGACCCAACTGAAAGTCTTGAAAGGTGAAACATCTCAGTGGAGGATCATAAAACTGAATGCAGGTGTGGATTAGGCTTCTCTGTGAAGGGTCCAGATCCATAAACATGTCCAGTATATCTCCATAACTTTCCCTGAACAAAGGTATGTGATCTGGAGTGATCAGGGTTTGAACCCTCCTGATGTCTGATAGCTCTGGCTGGAAGAAGTGATAGGTAACATTGCTCTTTTTAGGAGCCATGATGTTGAAGACTGAGTAGAGACTGGTGCTGATGACAATGCTGAAGTGATGAGTCACTGGTTGGCTGATGCTGGTGATAACTGAAGCAAGTGCTGATAACTGAAGCAGGTGCTGGTGAAGATAGGTCAAAACTGAGGATGGGGTCAAAACCAAAACCAAATGAAGATGGATACCCTGAAACACAAATAAGCAAATGTTAATATGATGCAATGAGTATGTATGCAAATGAAATGCAAGGGTCTGTGACTGAGCTGGATCTGATCAAAACTCTGATATAGGTCCAAGTGTGTTCAAGAATTCCAAGTTGGGGTCTATAAATCCAGTAACCAAGGTGGGGGACTCAAATAAAGAGCCACAAGTCCAGGGTTTAGAATCACAAGAACTGTCCAACATGGAGTACTCTTAACAAAATCAAAGTAACAGGGTATTCTGAGGTCAAGGTACCTGCAAACCTGTAAACATCCCGACCCCCTCACAGGTGGTGTTCTAGAACAAGGATCCTCAGACTTGGATCAGTTATGAGAAGTGTAAACACTTCCAACCCGGAGGTACAGTGTTTACAATAACCATAAAAGTTCCTCCTCTAACTCACCTCAGTTTCTGAAGGTCAATACTAAAGGTCATCCAGACTTAGCAGGCTTCCCAGATAGCCCTAGCATTGCAGGAAACCTGCAACACAGGGTTCTCAAGAAGAAACCCATATCTGAACCGTGTTTCACATTCCCGCACCAGACCGAAATGGAATGGGAAAGAATATGATTCACTCTAGCCTAGGTGTCACTCAGGTCCCAGGTATAGGACCTTAACTCTCAATAGAACCCCACCCATCAAAGAAAAACCAGATCCAGCCAGCAGTACAGTATGACAATATGATATAATGCAAAAGCAACAAAGAAAGCAGTAAAGCAAACTGTACATAAAACAAGAATAAATACAAATTTACAAACACAAATAAGCACATAACACCCCCGTAAACACAAATCAATCAAGCGCTAGGAGGAACCCACAGAAAGAACCAGAAGCCCTGGTTGCAGTATAAGGGTCCCCAGCAAAGTCGCCAAGCTGTCGCTCCCGACAAATGAAAATGGATCAGATGAAGGTACAGACGCGAACGGTCGGCGAAGGGAACAGTGAGAACACACAGCCGTGAACTCACTGGAGAATGAATAGAGTCGCCAGCTAGGCATTTTTATCCCGGAGGAAAGGTAATGCTGCATAGACGTAGAAAGAGATGGATAAGACGGTTGCGAACCAGAGAGACTGAGAAAGGGGGTTGGTTACAACCTGGGAAGGTATTAGCACCCAGATTGTCCGCCGTACTCGACGGGATCCACGCTTAAAAGATTTGTGTTTTAAAGGGGTAGTGTCAGTGCAATCTGTGTATAAAGAGCTGGAAAGAGATGTACAGGTGTCAGTGTAAGAGAAGCGTGAAGTGTATAATGATGTGTCAGTGTAAGAGTGAGAATGAATTGCTCATGACAATGAGGCTAAGAGAAAGATGCTGGAAAGAGGGGGAATATACAGAGACTTTTGTTCGATAACTGTTAAGTTATGCCTACGTATCCTCTCGTACAATGAGGAAGTCAGAACACCGTAGTTCGACCCAAAGAGACTGAAAGATGAATTGACTTGTGAACTGCTTACTTGTCTATGCTCAAGTGTGCGACCTGTCTGGCTCAGGTGCAAACTGTCTTGCATTAGACGGAAGAAGCAAGTTCTCGTTTGTGTGAATGAGATGAGAAAAGAATCCCGAAGGAGACGATTATTGCTTGTTTTTGAGTTTTCAGTCTTTTATTGCTTTTGAAAATTTGTCATAAGTTAATGAGCTTAAGTCTAAACCAATGGATTTAGTAAACTCATCACATCTTCCCTCTGATTAGGGGTAATGAGAGTACCTTAAGTGTGAAGTCAGATTCTCACACTTAATCACCTTTGATGTAGGATTAAGATCATTAACCTACTTGTGATTATTTAGATGTTTTTGGTGTTTTTGTTTAGTGTTGAGTAATGAGATTAAGCCATAATCAGGGATTAAACAGACTCATTACACCATCCTAATAGAAGGATAATAGATGAGAATGTTTAAGCTGAGGAAGGCTCCTCAACTTAATCCATGATTAGGGATTAAACTCATGACAAAACAAGCCTTTTATTAAGTGGATTTTATTCAATGGTATGATGATGAAGTGAGTTTTATGGTTTGTAAGACAACTTGAGGGGGACTTGTCCATTAACACTAGGGTTAGTCCTTCTTAACCAATTAAGGAAGAATTAGAACCCTAATGCAAGGCCCAAGTTACAAGTGTGATGTCTTGATGATTATTAAGTGAATTTATTAAAGGAGTTAAACACATTAAGGGTTTAACACTTAGGATTAAAGTTATACACTCCATCCTAAGAGAAGGATGCAGGCATAAGCTTAATCACAAAGCCTTAAAACCTTTAGGGTTTAGTCCCTGATTATGAGGTGAGAAAGAGAAGACTCAAAAGAGACACAAAGGTAAAACTATGAGGGGAGACTAATCACAACCCTAATTCATTGTCATGCTTGGTTGTTCCTAAGGTTTGTGAGGTTTTCAAGAACAATCTTCAAAGGAGCCACCAGGAAGCAGATGAACAGGATCAAGAGAAGCAAAGTGACTTGCTTCATTCAAGAAGTCAAGTCACTTGAAGAAAGAAAGTGGGAGAAACAAGAGAGAGCAAGCTCAATCTCAAGCACATATAGAAATGCAGCAATGGATGCAAGAGAGATGGAAAGAAAAGTTATGAGAAGTGAAGGCAAATTCACTTCTCAAGTTACTTACCACCTGAAATGTTAGAAAGAAATGCAATGCAATGTAAAATGGGATGAAATGGTATGATGCTAAACAAAACCAGAAGCATGTTGATGATGAAAATGATGTTATGAGATGCTGCAAACATGAGGCAAGGCATGGAGATGTTCATACAAGATCATGGATGCAAATGAAGCAAGCTTAGAAGCATGGATACACATGAAAAGTTATGAAGCATACAAGGTAAATGACATGGCAAATATGTGATGCAATGATCAAACATGCTTCCTACATGTCTTATGATGTCAAATGAAACACAAGCATGCATAAAATGCAAAGACAAGTCATGTTATGCGAGAGAATGCAAGAAGGATGCAAATGAAAGCCCAAATTAGGGTTCATGGATCAAACATCAAACAAAAACCCAAAACAGAAGCAAACCCTAAGATAAAAAATGGAAAATGCCACCCTAAGAAACCCTAAACCTATACTAAACCAAGGTCCAAAGGGGAGGTCTCAACTCTTAACCAATCTCAAGCTATGATTTTTCTAAGTTATTAGGGTTTTTTAGGGTTCTTAACAAAAGAAATGCCAAACAATTGGAAAATGCAAGATCAAATCATGGCCATTTTATCCTAGAAACTACATGCAAAACATAAGACAATGCAAGAAGAACCAATGTCCAACTCTTCTCAAATAGGCAGAAATGAATTTTTGAACTCATGATCAAATTAATGCATAAAAAATGATTTAATTCCATGAAAAATTCTTAAAATGCATCAAGATCAAAAAAGAAATTTGGTTTGAAGGTTGGACAATGTTTCTAAATGCCTTAGAACGCTTCATGAATTTTTTTGTAATTTTTAAATACCTAAAAGTATTTTTAATTAATTAATTCCCATTAATCAATTAAAAATAATCTTTTAAATATTTAAAAATACTTTTTTAATGATAAAAAATAAAATAAAAATATTTTTGTGTCATAAAAATTAATAAAACTCTAAAATAAAATAATTTTTGTTTCATAATTTTTAGGAATTTTTTACTATTTTAAAATAAATATGCAAATAAAAAGAAAAGAAAATGAATAAAAATTAAATAAAATAAGAAGTAATCAGGATGGAGGGCCAGGATGGGCTCTGGATTCAAATTGGTTGACTGGCGCGTGAATGGAGGGTCTGGATTCAATCTGGCCAAATTAATTTAATTACGAAATAATTAAAACTAATTAAGTGGATTAGGGCAAAATGACATGATCTGGACCATTCACTAGCGCGCGGGAAACAGCATCCAAGGGTCCAAGTTTAAAGTTCACTAATTAATGACAATTAGCCCTAATCACAATCAGGCTGCCGGAGAAGACCTCCGGTCGTCTTCTCCGGCGAGCAACTCCCCTGAAAACTTCCCAGCTCACTCAAATCGTATCAAAAATGAAAACTAAGAACTGGGAAATGTTCCTTACACACTCACGAATCAAACCCCTCTCTCAAAACAAATTTCTTCTTCCTAAATAAGCTGAATCGAAGAAAATGAAAACTAGGGCACGCAGGTTTCAGAGAGAAATTAAATGCTCATTTCAAAGCCATTTTCGAAACCAATGACATCAGGATGATCAGTGAAGCACAAGGAACAAGTTTATAACATGCAAAGTGATTTCTGGAAAAATAAATTTCAAGCTACCTGAGATTTGAAGCTTTCACTTTGGTGACTTTCTGGCCACTTCTCCTTGTGCAATCCACTCCACTTGATCCCTAGATGATGTTTGAATGCTCAAGAAGAGTCTATGTTGGCTGGATAGTGAGTTTCGAAAGCTCCTGCTTCAAGCTCAGTCAGAAATGGTTATGGTGATTCTGGTAGTTTCAGGCCCTTGTGAATGGTGGTTTGTGGTCCAGAGGATGTATGGAGAAGGTCTGCAAAGTTTGTTTTGATGTTTGTGAGCTAGGGAAGGAGATTCGAATGGAACTGCAACTTGAGGTGAGAAATGGCTATGGGGTGTTCTGGTTGATTCAGGCTTGTGTTCTTGCTGGTTTCTACTCAATGATGCATGGTGAGTTGAATGGTGAAAATGGTTTTTGTGTTTGCAAGCTGTGGAGGCAGATTCGAAAGCTTAGGCAATGTGGTGTGTTTTTGTGAATGTGTTGTTGTATGTAGTTTCAGCCTTGCCTGCCTAGTGTTATGGCTTGCCAAAGGATACAATAAACAAATGCAAGTGGCCAGAGGATGTGACATGGCCTGTGGTGATTGGGATGTTTGCTTTTGCCAAAAGTCAAATTTCTTGTAAGAGAGGCATGGGCTTGATACTAGCTTGGTACAAAGGCTAGGGCTGGCGCAGCATGGTGTGGTGAGAGAGCTAGCAAGGTTCAAAGGCCAAGGCAGCAAGTTGAGGGAAGTGTCATGAGTGTTTTGCAAGTTGTTGCCTTTTTGTACTTCATGAAAGAAAGCCTTGTTACATGAACCATGAACATGTGATTTTGGTTCAATTCTGATTTTCATGACTTAGAGAATGTTAGTGTGCTGGTTTGAAATGAATTGGAAGTTACAAAATGCATTGGTTCATGATTTTGCAAAATTTCCATTTGAGGCATGCCTTGAAAATCAATGATTTTGGCCAACTTTGCCACACCATAACTTTTGATCCAAGAAGAGTTTGATCATGTTCTTGTACTTTTTGAAAAGGGGAAGATGAGATCTACAACTTTCATGACCAAAGTTTTTTCATTTGAAGCCTTTTTGGATCAAGAATCAAGGCTTGAAAAATGACCTAAAATGAAGCATTCTTGAAAAAGTCAACTATGTCCAAAAAGTCAACATTTGCAAAACTTCCAAATTCTTGATTTCTATGAACTTCAACCTTCTTCCATGATCAAATAAAGATCATATACACTCAAAATGATGAAGATCACCCATTGGTTGGGTCATTGGGGGCCTCAGATGCCCTGATTTTGCACTGACTTGTCTGAAAAGTCAACTCTTGATCAGATGACTTCCCCATGGAATTTCTTCATGAAAATTGACATGCATACTCCCTATACCATATAGAGACCAATGGAAACAAGAATGACCAAAAAATTTGGGGTTATGGCCTCTGAAACCAAAACCCTAATTTTCAGTCAACTGTGCAGTCTATCCTGGCTCTGCATCCACTCAAACCCTAGTTCTTGTGATTCTTTTGAATTCTTGGATTTGTGAGGATGTAACATGATGCTTGAACACATGTAAATCCCTTTGAATTGATTGGTTGCTTTTGGAGTGGCTCAAGATGCCCTGAGATTGCTCAGATCACAAACCCTAGGTGCAGATGACTTAGAAACTATGCAGTGAATCAAAAATGAGATGTGAGATGATATGATTGAACTTATGCATATGAGATGATCACAAGCCATGGTGAAATGGGTGAGGGCAAATTTGGGGTGTTTACAGGGGGCAAGATTGACTAGAGAGTAAAAAGGGGGTTTTGTGAATGAACAATTGGAAACGATCGCATTTTTGGAGAGAAGGAGAAAAGCTCTGGGGAAAGAAAAGCTAGGGTAAGAGGCTTGATGGTGTTTTTCTGTTATAGTGCTGTCAAATGTGGGTTCTTACTAAATTTATCGCAGAAGGAGCTACAGTCAGTGAGTTGGACGCTGAGCGAGCAGGATGTCTCGCTTAGCGAGCCCTGAGAAACTTTGAAAAATGTTTTTTTTCTTTTCTGAAAACTATTTTTGGAGGTGGTAGGTCCTAGAATTCAATGTTGTAGAGTTGTCACATGATGTGTTTTAGAGGCTATATGAGTAGAACGAGTAATTAATGATGTTGGATGAATTATTTGATTTTCTTTGAATTATGAGGTATGATTTCATGATGTAGGAGTATGATGTTAAATGAGTAAGTGGTATGATGTTCCATGAATATATATATATATATATATATAATGGTATTAATGAGTATGAGGAATGATTGATTAATAATGAATGTGGAAGCAATGTAATGATGTTTTGAGGATGATGTATGTATATTGCGTCTTGCATTTATGGCATTAAATTATGAGGGGACTTCGATCCATTGATAACTTCAATCCCATTGTGTGGATTAGAGTGATATGATGTTATGATGTGCTCCCTTAGGGGAGGGTTGAAGGCCCAATGTCCATCCATGAGGATGTTTCGGTACCACATGCATTAGTAAGAGGTTGCATTTCATTCTAAATGACATAGCATGAGTTGCATTGATTTGTGTAATGCTGAGTTGTAATTGATGTTGTGTATAAATGAGTAATGGTGAATGTTATCATGATGTGATGAAAAATAATGATATGTATAATTGAGCTAGGGATGATAAATTGATGTTGTTGTTATGTCCTAAATTCTTATTTCTATATTATTTTATTGAATGTGAATTTACTCCCCCTGCCTGCCTTATGGTGTTGGTCTATTATGCCATCCTGCAGATAACCAAGGTTAGCTTGGTGCGTGCTTAACTCAGAGATAGTGAGTCGTCGAGTTAGTTAGAAGTGGAGTTCTGCTCTGTGTCTAGTAACATTCGGGATTGGATTTCGCTTGTTTTATGGTTTTAAGAGAATTAAGATTTTATTTATTTCGATTACTTTTGATTTTCAATTATGTTTGGATTAAACAATGAAGTTTCCTTTTTATAAAAGATGTTTATGATGTTTGGTTGTTTTTACGTTGCGTATTGTTTCAAAAAGAAATATAAATGAGTTTGATGATTTTATTAACCCGTGTTACGAGACAGGATTCAATGTGATGTTTTATGATCTTGATTTAAGAAGAAATGTGATATCCTTTCTTATGTTTTACTCTTATAAATGATTAATATGTACATTATTATGATGTGGTAGAAAGGGTGTTACAGCTAGCCCCAATTGGGTGGCCACTCCTTCAAGTGGGGTGCGCCACCCCTTTGTGGCTCCCGTTACCCAATTTTTTCGGTTTTCGGCATTTTTTCAAATTCTAGTTTTCTTACCTCTGTTTCTATATTCGATTACATGGACAACACTTCACATAAAATGATTATTTCATAAAGATCAAACAACACAAAATCAACAATCGACAGTACAAAATTGTATAATCCCAATCCCACATAATAATCAACATAATCCCGATTATAGAATTCGAACCCCACCCTTACCTTAATTTGACGACTGCTCGAATTCCAATCTACTTTCCAACTTGGCTCTGACGGCAACAACTTCCATATCCCTCTTTCTCCAACTTTTCCTTGTTCCTCTTTTCTCACGTTCTTTCTCTTATTTCTTACTGATACTTCTCAAAACCTAACTTCCACTTTCTATTAATTATTTTTATTATAATTATTATTATAATTATAATCTCAATTGGGCTTACTAATCAGCACCCCCACGATTACTACTAACAACCCAACGACTAAGCCCACTTAAATAAGACACTCTTATAATTCCATAACATTAATTCTAATATTATTTCTCCCGACTTAATCGACTAATTACAAACTATCAATTAAATCGTCCAAACCACCAGATCAACATATTCAACCTTAAATGGAAAATATTCAATATTATTTTCCACAACTTGAAGAAACTTATTTAATCAATTCAACTCGAACCAACTTAGAAACATTAACGTAACATTCCGATAATTCGGAACTCAACTCAAATCATCATAAACGACACAAACCAACGTAAATTAACACAAGTACACAAATCAACACAACATAATACAAGTATATTTAATTAAATAACTAATTAAATAAACGGGCATTACAGTATGCCCAGTACTTGCTCACAAGGCGAAGACTTAGAACCACAAGTCGACAAAGTTGAGCGTTTCTTAAGTTTAAGATGTCGAACCGAAATTTCCAAAATTCCTTTACCTGAAATTTTTATACCCGAATCAGTTGAAGAACCAAACATGGCCATAAATGGACAACAGAATTGTCCACTCAAGTCATATGCGACTCCGACTCAACAAGAACCACATAACAATATTACTGACCCTACCATTACCCGGAACGAATTTCGAGTTGACCCCCTCACTACTTTCAGCCATACAACAACATCAGTTTTCTAGAAACCCTACGGACGACCCTAATGAACACCTGACCAAGTTTGTGCAGTAAGCAGACATAGTGAAGGCGAATGGTGTAACTCAATATGCGATAAGACTATGTCTTTTTCCTTTCTCTCTAAGAGATAGAGCTTGGGCATGGTTGCAATCCTTGCCTGCCAACTCTGGAACTTTTTTCTTATGCTTTTTATAGTTAAATTGCTGAGTTTTTTTTTTATTTTTAAATTATGACGTTTATTATGCTCTATATAGTAAAAGTTTTGAGGTTTTTTAATTTGGAATTTTTTATGGTTTTTATTGTGAAATTGTTGAGTTTTTATAACTTTGATATTTTATTTATGGTCTATGTAGTGAACTGTTGAGTTTCTTAACTCGGAACTTTTTCTTATGGTTCTTATAGTGAAATTATTGAGTTTTTATTTTTATTTTTAACTTTTTATAATGCTTTTAATAGTACAAATTTTAAGTTTTTTAACTTGGAACTATTTTTATGGTTTTTATAGTGAATTTGGTGAGTTTTTTTTTTAACTTTTAACTTTTATTTATGGTCATTATAGTGAACTGTTGAGTTTCTTCACTTGGGACTTTTTTCTTATTTTTTTTATAGTTAAATTATTGAGTTTTTTTTAACTTGTAAATTTTTTTAATGCCCTTAATATTAAAATTATTAAGTTTTTAACTTTGAACTTTTTTTTATGGTTTTAATAGTGAAATTGTTGAGTTTTTCTTTTTATTTTTAACTTTGATGTTTTATTTATGGTCTTTATAGTGAACTATTGATTTTTTTAACCTTGAACATTTTTCGTATGGTTATTAGATTGAAATTTATTAGTTGTTTCTAACTTGTAACTTTTTTATGCTATTTATAGTAAAAAATTTGAGTTTTTTTAACTTGGAACTTTTTTATGGTTTTTATAGTATAATTTTTGATTTTTTTGTTAACTCTGATCTTTTTTTTATGGTCTTTATAGTGAACTGTTGAGTTTCTTAATTTGGAACTTTTTTCTTATGGTTTTTATAGTTAAATTGTTGAGTTTTTTTAACTTGTAACTTTCTTGTATGCATTTTATAGTAAAAGTTTCTTAGTTTTTTTAAATTGGAATTTATTTATGGTTTTAATTGTAAAATTATTGAGTTTTTTTAACCTTAAACTGATTTTTATGCTTTTTATAGTAAGTTGTTTTAGTTTTTTTAACTTGGAACTTTTTTTTATGGTTTTTATTGTGAAAATGATGAGCTTTTTTTAATTATTTTTTATTTTATAGTCTTTATAGTGAAATTGTTGAGTTTTTTAACTTGTATTTTTTTAATGGTTTTTATAGTGAGATGGTTGAGTTTTTTAGCTTGAAAAATCATTTGTATGGCTTTTATACTAAAAACTATTCAGTTTTTTAACGTGGAACTCTATTTTATGGTTTTTAAAGTAACATTGTTAAATTTTTTAACTTGGAATTTTTTATATGGTTTTTATAATGAAATTGTTGAGTTTTTTTTATGTTTGAACTTTTTTATTCTTTTTATTCTTGAGTTTTTTTAACTTGTAACTTTTTATATTCTATTTATAGTAAATTTGTTGAGTTTTTTTAACTTGGAAGTTTTTTTTTATGGCTTTTTAGTGAAATTTTTGAGTTTTTTTAACTTCAATATTTTATTTTTGGTCCTTATAGTGAAACTGTTGAGTTTCTTAACTTGAAACTATTTTTGTGGTTTTTATTGTGAAATTGTTGAGTTTTTTTAAGTTGTAACTTTTTATATACTTTCTATAGTTATAATTTTGAGTTTTTTTTACTTGGAACTTATTTTATGATTTTTATAGTTGAATTGTTGAGTTTTATAACTTTGTTCTTTAATTAATGGACTTTATAGTGAACTCTTGAATTTCTTAACTTGGAACTTTTTTCTTATGCTTTTTATAGTTAAATTGCTGAGTTTTTTTTTTTTTTAAATTATGACGTTTATTATGCTCTATATAGTAAAAGTTTTGCGGTTTTTTAATTTGGAATTTTTTTTATGGTTTTTATTGTGAAATTGTTGAGTTTTTATAACTTTGATATTTTATTTATGGTCTATGTAGTGAACTGTTGAGTTTCTTAACTCGGAACTTTTTCTTATGGTTCTTATAGTGAAATTATTGAGTTTTTATTTTTATTTTAACTTTTTATAATGCTTTTAATAGTACAAATTTTAAGTTTTTTAACTTGGAACTATTTTTATGGTTTTTATAGTGAAATTGTTGAGTTTTTTTTAACTTTTAACTTTTATTTATGGTCATTATAGTGAACTGTTGAGTTTCTTAACTTGAGACATTTTTCTTATTTTTTTATAGTTAAATTATTGAGTTTTTTTTTAACTTGTAAATTTTTTTAATGCCCTTAATATTAAAATTATTAAGTTTTTAACTTTGAACTTTTTTTATGGTTTTAATAGTGAAATTGTTGAGTTTATCTTTTTATTTTTAACTTTGATGTTTTATTTATGGTCTTTATAGTGAACTATTGATTTTTTTTAACCTTGAACATTTTTCGTATGGTTATTAGATTGAAATTTATTAGTTGTTTCTAACTTGTAACTTTTTTATGCTATTTATAGTAAAAAAATTGAGTTTTTTTAACTTGGAACTTTTTTATGGTCTTTATAGTGAACTGTTGAGTTTCTTAATTTGGAACTTTTTCTTATGGTTTTTATTGTTAAATTGTTGAGTTTTTTTAACTTGTAACTTTCTTGTATGCTTTTTATAGTAAAAGTTTCTTAGTTTTTTTAAATTGGAATTTATTTATGGTTTTAATAGTAAAATTATTGAGTTTTTTTAACCTTAAACTGATTTTTATGCTTTTTATAGTAAGTTGTTTTAGTTTTTTTAACTTGGAACTTTTTTTATGGTTTTTATTGTGAAATTGATGAGCTTTTTTTAATTATTTTTTATTTTATGGTCTTTATAGTGAAATTGTTGAGTTTTTTAACTTGTATTTTTTTAATGGTTTTTATAGTGAGATGGTTGAGTTTTTTAGCTTGAAAAATTATTTGTATGGCTTTTATACTGAAACTATTCAGTTTTTTAACGTGGAACTCTATTTTATGGTTTTTAAAGTAACATTGTTAAATTTTTTAACTTGGAATTTTTTATATGGTTTTTATAATGAAATTGTTGAGTTTTTTTTATCTTTGAACTTTTTTATTCTTTTTATTCTTGAGTTTTTTTAACTTGTAACTTTTTATATTCTATTTATAGTAAATTTGTTGAGTTTTTTTAACTTCAATATTTTATTTTTGGTCCTTATAGTGAAACTGTTGAGTTTCTTAACTTGAAACTATTTTTGTGGTTTTTATTGTGAAATTGTTGAGTTTTTTTAAGTTGTAACTTTTTATATACTTTCTATAGTTATAATTTTGAGTTTTTTTTTACTTGGAACTTATTTTATGATTTTTATAGTTGAATTGTTGAGTTTTATGACTTTGGTCTTTAATTAATGGACTTTATAGTGAACTCTTGAATTTCTTAACTTGGAACTTTTTTCTTATGCTTTTTATAGTTAAATTGCTGAGTTTTTTTTTTTTTAAAAATTATGACGTTTATTATGCTCTATATAGTAAAAGTTTTGCGGTTTTTTAATTTGGAATTTTTTTATGGTTTTTATTGTGAAATTGTTGAGTTTTTATAACTTTGATATTTTATTTATGGTCTATGTAGTGAACTGTTGAGTTTCTTAACTCGGAACTTTTTCTTATGGTTCTTATAGTGAAATTATTGAGTTTTTATTTTTATTTTAACTTTTTATAATGCTTTTAATAGTACAAATTTTAAGTTTTTTAACTTGGAACCTTTTTTATGGTTTTTATAGTGAAATTGTTGAGTTTTTTTTTTAACTTTTAACTTTTATTTATGGTCATTATAGTGAACTGTTGAGTTTCTTAACTTGGGACATTTTTCTTATTTTTTTATAGTTAAATTATTGAGTTTTTTTTAACTTGTAAATTTTTTTAATGCCCTTAATATTAAAATTATTAAGTTTTTAACTTTGAACTTTTTTTATGGTTTTAATAGTGAAATTGTTGAGTTTATCTTTTTATTTTTAACTTTGATGTTTTATTTATGGTCTTTATAGTGAACTATTGATTTTTTTTAACCTTGAACATTTTTCGTATGGTTATTAGATTGAAATTTATTAGTTGTTTCTAACTTGTAACTTTTTTATGCTATTTATAGTAAAAAAATTGAGTTTTTTTAACTTGGAACTTTTTTATGGTCTTTATAGTGAACTGTTGAGTTTCTTAATTTGGAACTTTTTCTTATGGTTTTTATAGTTAAATTGTTGAGTTTTTTTAACTTGTAACTTTCTTGTATGCTTTTAATAGTAAAAGTTTCACAGTTTTTTTAAATTGGAATTTATTTATGGTTTTAATAGTAAAATTATTGAGTTTTTTTAACCTTAAACTGATTTTTATGCTTTTTATAGTAAGTTGTTTTAGTTTTTTTAACTTGGAACTTTTTTTATGGTTTTTATTGTGAAATTGATGAGCTTTTTTTAATTATTTTTTATTTTATGGTCTTTATAGTGAAATTGTTGAGTTTTTTAACTTGTATTTTTTTAATGGTTTTTATAGTGAGATGGTTGAGTTTTTTAGCTTGAAAAATTATTTGTATGGCTTTTATATTGAAACTATTCAGTTTTTTAACGTGGAACTCTATTTTATGGTTTTTAAAGTAACATTGTTAAATTTTTTAACTTGGAATTTTTTATATGGTTTTTATAATGAAATTGTTGAGTTTTTTTATCTTTGAACTTTTTTATTCTTTTTATTCTTGAGTTTTTTTAACTTGTAACTTTTTATATTCTATTTATAGTAAATTTGTTGAGTTTTTTTAACTTCAATATTTTATTTTTGGTCCTTATAGTGAAACTGTTGAGTTTCTTAACTTGAAACTATTTTTGTGGTTTTTATTGTGAAATTGTTGAGTTTTTTTAAGTTGTAACTTTTTATATACTTTCTATAGTTATAATTTTGAGTTTTTTTTTACTTGGAACTTATTTTATGATTTTTATAGTTGAATTGTTGAGTTTTATAACTTTGTTCTTTTATTTATGGACTTTATAGTGAACTCTTGAATTTCTTAACTTAGAACTTTTTTCTTATGCTTTTTATAGTTAAATTGCTGAGTTTTTTTTATTTTTAAATTATGACGTTTATTATGCTCTATATAGTAAAAGTTTTGAGGTTTTTTAATTTGGAATTTTTTATGGTTTTTATTGTGAAACTGTTGAGTTTTTATAACTTTGATATTTTATTTATGGTCTATGTAGTGAACTGTTGAGTTTCTTAACTCGGAACTTTTTCTTATGGTTCTTATAGTGAAATTATTGAGTTTTTATTTTTATTTTTAACTTTTTATAATGCTTTTAATAGTACAAATTTTAAGTTTTTTAACTTGGAACTATTTTTATGGTTTTTATAGTGAATTTGGTGAGTTTTTTTTAACTTTTAACTTTTATTTATGGTCATTATAGTGAACTGTTGAGTTTCTTCACTTGGGACTTTTTTCTTATTTTTTTTATAGTTAAATTATTGAGTTTTTTTTAACTTGTAAATTTTTTTAATGCCCTTAATATTAAAATTATTAAGTTTTTAACTTTGAACTTTTTTTTATGGTTTTAATAGTGAAATTGTTGAGTTTTTCTTTTTATTTTTAACTTTGATGTTTTATTTATGGTCTTTATAGTGAACTATTGATTTTTTTAACCTTGAACATTTTTCGTATGGTTATTAGATTGAAATTTATTAGTTGTTTCTAACTTGTAACTTTTTTATGCTATTTATAGTAAAAAATTTGAGTTTTTTAAACTTGGAACTTTTTTATGGTTTTTATAGTATAATTTTTGATTTTTTTGTTAACTCTGATCTTTTTTTTATGGTCTTTATAGTGAACTGTTGAGTTTCTTAATTTGGAACTTTTTTCTTATGGTTTTTATAGTTAAATTGTTGAGTTTTTTTAACTTGTAACTTTCTTGTATGCTTTTTATAGTAAAAGTTTCTTAGTTTTTTTAAATTGGAATTTATTTATGGTTTTAATAGTAAAATTATTGAGTTATTTTAACCTTAAACTGATTTTTATGCTTTTTATAGTAAGTTGTTTTAGTTTTTTTAACTTGGAACTTTTTTTTATGGTTTTTATTGTGAAATTGATGAGCTTTTTTTTAATTATTTTTTATTTTATGGTCTTTATAGTGAAATTGTTGAGTTTTTTAACTTGTATTTTTTTAATGGTTTTTATAGTGAGATGGTTGAGTTTTTTCACTTGAAAATTTATTTTTATGGCTTTTATACTGAAACTATTCAGTTTTTTAACGTGGAACTCTATTTTATGGTTTTTAAAGTAACATTGTTAAGTTTTTTAACTTGGAATTTTTTATATGGTTTTTATAATGAAATTGTTGAGTTTTTTTTATCTTTGAACTTTTTTATTCTTTTTATTCTTGAGTTTTTTTAACTTGTAACTTTTTATATTCCTTTTATAGTAAATTTGTTGAGTTTTTTTAACTTGGAAGTTTTTTTTATGGCTTTTTAGTGAAATTTTTGAGTTTTTTTAACTTCAATATTTTATTTTTGGTCTTTATAGTGAAACTGTTGAGTTTCTTAACTTGAAACTGTTTTTGTGGTTTTTACTTTCAAATTGTTGAGTTTTTTTAAGTTGTAACTTTTTTTTATGCTTTCTATAGTAATAATTTTGAGTTTTTTTTTACTTGGAACTTATTTTATGATTTTTATAGTTGAATTGTTGAGTTTTATAACTTTGTTCTTTTATTTATGGACTTTATAGTGAACTCTTGAATTTCTTAACTTGGAACTTTTTTCTTATGCTTTTTATAGTTAAATTGCTGAGTTTTTTTTTTTATTTTTAAATTATGACGTTTATTATGCTCTATATAGTAAAAGTTTCGAGGTTTTTTAATTAGGAATTTTTTTATGGTTTTTATTGTGAAATTGTTGAGTTTTTATAACTTTGATATTTTATTTATGGTCTATGTAGTGAACTGTTGAGTTTCTTAACTCGGAACTTTTTCTTATGGTTCTTATAGTGAAATTATTGAGTTTTTATTTTTATTTTTAACTTTTTATAATGCTTTTAATAGTACAAATTTTAAGTTTTTTAACTTGGAACTATTTTTATGGTTTTTATATTGAAATTGTTGAGTTTTTTTTAACTTTTAACTTTTATTTATGGTCATTATAGTGAACTGTTGAGTTTCTTAACTTGGGACTTTTTTCGTATTTTTTTTATAGTTAAATTATTGAGTTTTTTTTAACTTGTAAATTTTTTTAATGCCCTTAATATTAAAATTATTAAGTTTTTAACTTTGAACTTTTTTTATGGTTTTAATAGTGAAATTGTTGAGTTTTTCTTTTTATTTTTAACTTTGATGTTTTATTTATGGTCTTTATAGTGAACTATTGATTTTTTTTAACCTTGAACATTTTTCGTATGGTTATTAGATTGAAATTTATTAGTTGTTTCTAACTTGTAACTTTTTTATGCTATTTATAGTAAAAAATTTGAGTTTTTTTAACTTGGAACTTTTTTATGGTTTTTATAGTATAATTTTTGATTTTTTTGTTAACTCTGATCTTTTTTTTATGGTCTTTATAGTGAACTGTTGAGTTTCTTAATTTGGAACTTTTTTCTTATGGTTTTTATAGTTAAATTGTTGAGTTTTTTTAACTTGTAACTTTCTTGTATGCTTTTTATAGTAAAATTTTCTTAGTTTTTTTAAATTGGAATTTATTTATGGTTTAAATAATAAAATTATTGAGTTTTTTTAACCTTAAACTGATTTTTATGCTTTTTATAGTAAGTTGTTTTAGTTTTTTTAACTTGGAACTTTTTTTTATTGTTTTTATTGTGAAATTGATGAGCTTTTTTTAATTATTTTTTATTTTATGGTCTTTATAGTGAAATTGTTGAGTTTTTTAACTTGTATTTTTTTAATGGTTTTTATAGTGAGATGGTTGAGTTTTTTAGCTTGAAAAATTATTTGTATGGCTTTTATACTGAAACTATTCAGTTTTTTAAAGTGGAACTCTATTTTATGGTTTTTAAAGTAACATTGTTAAATTTTTTAACTTGGAATTTTTATATGGTTTTTATAATGAAATTGTTGATTTTTTTTATCTTTGAACTTTTTTATTCTTTTTATTCTTGAGTTTTTTTAACTTGTAACTTTTTATATTCTATTTATAGTAAATTTGTTGAGTTTTTTTAACTTCGAAGTTTTTTTTATGGCTTTTTAGTGAAATTTTTGAGTTTTTTTAACTTCAATATTTTATTTTTGGTCCTTATAGTGTAACTGTTGAGTTTCTTAACTTGAAACTATTTTTGTGGTTTTTATAGTGAAATTGTTGAGTTTTTTTAAGTTGTAACCTTTTATATACTTTCTATAGTTATAATTTTGAGTTTTTTTTACTTGGAACTTATTTTATGATTTTTATAGTTGAATTGTTGAGTTTTATAACTTTGTTCTTTTATTTATGGACTTTATAGTGAACTCTTGAATTTCTTAACTTGGAACTTTTTTCTTATGCTTTTTATACTTAAATTGCTGAGTTTTTTTTTTAAAATTATGATGTTTATTATGCTCTATATAGTAAAAGTTTTGAGATTTTTTAATTTGGAAATTTTTTATGGTTTTTACTGTGAAATTGTTGAATTTTATAACTTTGATATTTTATTTATGGTCTATGTAGTGAACTGTTGAGTTTCTTAACTCAGAACTTTTTCTTATGGTTCTTATAGTGAAATTATTGAGTTTTTTTTTTTAATTTTTAACTTTTTTTTAATGCTTTTAATAGTACAAATTTTAAGTTTATTTACTTGGAACTATTTTTATGGTTTTTATAGTGAAATTGTTGAGTTTTTTTTAACTTTGATCTTTTATTTATGGTCATTATAGTGAAATGTTGAGTTTCATAACTTGTGACTTTTTTCTTATTGTTTTTATAGTTAAATTACTGAGTTTTTTTTAACTTGTAAATTTTTTTAATGCTCTTAATTTTAAAATTATTAAGTTTTTAACTTTAAACTTCTTTAATGGTTTTAATAATGAAATTGTTGAGTTTTTCTTTTTATTTTTAACTTTGATGTTTTATTTATGGTCTTTATAAGTGAACTATTTATTTTTCTTAACCTTGAACATTTTTCGTATGGTTATTAGAGTGAAATTCTTTAGTTGTTTTTCTCTTGTAACTTTTTTATGCTATTTATAGTAAAAATTTTGAGTTTTTTTAACTTGGAACTTTTTTATGGTTTTATAGTATAACTTTTGATTTTTTTTGTTAACTCTGATCTTTTATTTATGGTCTTTATATTGAACTGTTGAGTTTCTTAATTTGGAACTTTTTTCTTATGGTTTTTATAGTTAAATTGTTGAGTTTTTTTAACTTGTAACTTTCTTGTATGCTTTTTATAGTAAAAGTTTCTTAGTTTTTTTAAATTGGAATTTATTTATGGTTTTAATAGTAAAATTATTGAGTTTTTTTAACCTTAAACTGATTTTTATGCTTTTTATAGTAAGTTGTTTTAGTTTTTTTAACTTGGAACTTTTTTTATGGTTTTTATTGTGAAATTGATGAGCTTTTTTTAACTTATTTTTTATTTTATGGTCTTTATAGTGAAATTGTTGAGTTTTTTAACTTGTATTTTTTTAATGGTTTTTATAGTGAGATTGTTGAATTTTTTTAAGTTGTAACTTTTTTTTATACTTTCTATAGTAATAATTTTGAGTTTTTTTAGACTTGGAACTTATTTTATGATTTTTATAGTTGAATTGTTGAGTTTTATAACTTTGTTCTTTTATTTATGGACTTTATAGTGAACTCTTGAATTCTTAGCTTGGAACTTTTTTCTTATGCTTTTTATAGTTAAATTGCTGAGTTGTTTTTTTTTAAATTATGATGTTTAATATGCTCTATATAGTAAAAGTTTTGAGATTTTTTAATTTGGAAATTTTTTATGGTTTTTATTGTGAAATTGTTGAGTTTTATAACTTTGATATTTTATTTATGGTCTATGTAGTGAACTGTTGAGTTTCTTAACTTGGAACTTTTTCTTTTGGTTCTTATAGTGAAATTATTGAGTTTTTTTTTTAAAATTTTTAACTTTTTTTTAATGCTTTTAATAGTACAAATTTTAAGTTTTTTTAACTTGGAAGTATTTTTATGGTTTTTATAGTGAAATTGTTGAGTTTTTTTTAACTTTGATCTTTTATTTATGGTCATTATAGTGAACTGTTGAGTTTCTTAACTTGTGACTTTTTTCTTATTGTTTTTATAGTTAAATTATTGAGTTTTTTTAACTTGTAAATTTTTTTAATGCTCTTAATATTAAAATTATTAAGTTTTTAACTTTGAACTTTTTTTATGGTTTTCATAGTGAAATTGTTGAGTTTTTCTTTTTATTTTTAACTTTGATGTTTTATTTATGGTCTTTGTAGTGAACTATTGGTTTTTCTTAACCTTGAACATTTTTCGTATGGTTATTAGAGTGAAATTTTTTAGTTGTTTTTAACTTGTAACTTTTTTATGCTATTTATAGTAAACATTTTGAGTTTTTTTAACTTGGAACTTTTTTATGGTTTTTATAGTATAATTTTTGATTTTTTTGTTAACTCTGATCTTTTATTTATGGTCTTTATAGTGAACTGTTGAGTTTCTTAATTTGGAAGTTTTTTCTTATGGTTTTTATAGTTAAATTGTTGAGTTTTTTTAACTTGTAACTTTCTTGTATGCTTTTTATAGTAAAAGTTTCTTAGTTTTTTTAAATTGGAATTTATTTATGGTTTTAATAGTAAAATTATTGAGTTTTTTTAACCATAAACTTATTTTTATGCTTTTTATAGTAAGTTGTTTTAGTTTTTTTAACTTGGAACGTTTTTTTATGGTTTTTATTGTGAAATTGATGAGCTTTTTTTATCTTATTTTTTATTTTATGGTCTTTATAGTGAAATTGTTGAGTTTTTTAACTTGTATTTTTTTAATGGTTTTTATAGTGAGATGGTTGAGTTTTTTCACTTGAAAATTTATTTTTATGGCTTTTATAGTGAAACTATTCAGTTTTTTAACGTGGAACTCTATTTTATGTTTTTAAAAGTAACATAGTAAAGTTTTTTAACTTGGAATTTTTTATATGGTTTTTATAATGAAATTGTTGAGTTTTTTTTATCTTTGAACTTTTTTATTCTTTTTATTCTTGAGTTTTTTTAACTTATAACTTTTTATATTCTATTTATAGTAAATTTGTTGAGTTTTTTTAACTTGGAAGTTTTTTTTTTATGGCTTTTTAGTGAAATTTTTGAGTTTTTTTAACTTCAATATTTTATTTTTTGTCTTTTTAGTGAAACTGTTGAGTTTCTTAACTTGAAACTGTTTTTTGTGGATTTTATTGTGAAATTGTTGAGTTTTTTTAAGTTGTTACTTTTTTTTAAACTTTCTATAGTAATAATTTTGAGTTTTTTTTGACTTGGAACTTATTTTATGATTTTTTAGTTGAATTGTTGAGTTTTATAACTTTGTTCTTTTATTTATGGACTTTATAGTGAACTCTTGAATTTCTTAGCTTGGAACTTTTTTCTTATGCTTTTTATAGTTAAATTGCTGAGTTGTTTTTTTAAAATTATGATGTTTATTATGCTCTATATAGTAAAAGTTTTGAGATTTTTTAATTTGGAAATTTTTTATGGTTTTTATTGTGAAATTGTTGAGTTTTACAACTTTGATATTTTATTTAAGGTCTATGTAGTGAACTGTTGAGTTTCTTAACTCAGAACTTTTTCTTATGGTTCTTATAGTGAAATTATTGAGTTTTTTTTTTAACTTTTTTTTAATACTTTTAATAGTTCAAATTTTAAGTTTTTTTTAACTTGTGACTTTTTTCTTATTGTTTTTATAGTTAAATTATTGAGTTTTTTTTAACTTGTAAATTTTTTTAATGCTCTTATTATTAAAATTATTAAGTTTTTAACTTTGAACTTTTTTTATGGTTTTAATAGTGAAATTGTTGAGTTTTTCTTTTTATTTTTAACTTTGATGTTTTATTTATGGTCTTTATAGTGAACTATTGATTTTTCTTAACCTTGAACATTTTTCGTATGGTTATTAGAGTGAAATTTTTTAGTTGTTTTTAACTTGTAACTTTTTTATGCTATTTATAGTAAAAAAATTGAGTTTTTTTAACATGCAAGTTTTTTATGGTTTTTATAGTATAACTTTTGATTTTTTTGTTAACTCTGATCTTTTATTTATGGTCTTTATAATGAACTGTTGAGTTTCTTAATTTGGAACTTTTTTCTTATGGTTTTTATAGTTAAATTGTTGAGTTTTTTTAACTTGTAACTTTCTTATATGTTTTTTATCGTAAAAGTTTCTTAGTTTTTTTAAATTGAAATTTATTTATGGTTTTAATAGTAAAATTATTGAGTTTTTTTAACAATAAACTTATTTTTATGCTTTTTATAGTAAGTTGTTTTAGTTTTTTTAACTTGGAACTTTTTTATGGTTTTTATTGTGAAATTGATGAGCTTTTTTTATCTTATTTTTTATTTTATGGTCTTTATAGTGAAATTGTTGAGTTTTTTAACTTGTATTTTTTTAATGGTTTTTATAGTGAGATGGTTGAGTTTTTTCACTTGAAATTTTATTTTTATGGCTTTTATACTGAAACTATCGAGTTTTTTAACGTGGAACTCTATTTTATGGTTTTTAAAGTAACATTGTTAAGTTTTTTAACTTGGAATTTTTTATATGGTTTTTATAATGAAATTGTTGAGTTTTTTTTATCTTTGAACTTTTTTATTCTTTTTATTCTTGAGTTTTTTTAACTTGTAACTTTTTATATTCTTTTTATAGTAAAGTTGTTGAGTTTTTTTAACTAGGAATTTTTTTTATGGCTTTTTAGTGAAATTTTTTAGTTTTTTTAACTTCAATATTTTGTTTTTGGTCTTTATAGTGAAACTGTTGAGTTTCTTAACTTGAAACTGTTTTTGTGGTTTTTACTTTGAAATTGTTGAGTTTTTTTAAGTTGTAACTTTTTTTTATACTTTCTATAGTAATAATTTTGAGTTTTTTTTTACTTGGAACTTATTTCATGATTTTTATAGTTGAATTGTGGAGTTTTATAACTTTGGTCTTTTATTTATGGAATTATAGTGAACTCTTGAATTTCTTAACTTGGAACTTTTTTCTTATGCTTTTTATAATTAAATTGCTGAGTTTTTTTTTAAATTATGACGTTTATTATGCTCTATATAGTAAAAGTTTTGAGATTTTTCAATTTGGAAATTTTTTATGGTTTTTATTGTGAAATTGTTGAGTTTTATAACTTTGATATTTTATTTATGGTCTATGTAGTGAACTGTTGAGTTTCTTAACTCAGAACATTTTATTATGGTTCTTATAGTGAAATTATTGAGTTTTTTTTTTAATTTTTAACTTTTCTTTAATGCTTTTAATAGTACAAACTTTAAGTTTTTTAACTTGGAACTTATTTTATGGTTTTTATAGTGAAATTGTTGAGTTTTTTTTAACTTTGATCTTTTATTTATGGTCATTATAGTGAACTGTTGAGTTTCTTAACTTGTGACTTTTTTCTTTTTGTTTTTATAGTTAAATTATTGAGTTTTTTTTAACTTGTAAATTTTTTTAATGCTCTTAATATTAAAATTATTTTTTTAACTTTGAAATTTTTGTATGGTTTTAATAGAGAAATTGTTGAGTTTTTCTTTTTATTTTTAACTTTGATGTTTTATTTATGGTCTTTATAGTGAACTATTTGTTTTTCTTAACCTTGAACATTTTTCGTATGGTTATTAGAGTGAAATTTTTTAGTTGTTTTTAACTTGTAACTTTTTTATGCTATTTATAGTAATTGAGTTTTTTTAACTTGGAAGTTTTTTATGGTTTTTATAGTATAACTTTTGATTTTTTTGGTAACTCTGATCTTTTATTTATGGTCTTTATAGTGAATTGTAGAGTTTCTTAATTTGGAACTTTTTTCTTATGGTTTTTATAGTTAAATTGTTGAGTTTTTTTAACTTGTAACTTTCTTGTATGCTTTTTATAGTAAAATTTTCTTAGTTTTTTTAAATTGGAATTTATTTATGGTTTTAATAGTAAAATTATTGAGTTTTTTTAACCATAAACTTATTTTTATGCTTTTTATAGTAAGTTGTTTTAGTTTTTTTAACTTGGAATTTTTTTATGGTTTTTCTTGTGAAATTGATGAACTTTTTTAATCTTATTTTTTATTTTATGGTCTTTATAGTGAAATTGTTGAGTTTTTTAACTTGTATTTTTTTAATGGTTTTTATAGTGAGATGGTTGAGTTTTTTCACTTGAAAATTTATTTTTATGGCTTTTATACTGAAACTATTCAGTTTTTTAACGTGAAACTCTATTTTATGGTTTTTAAAGTAACATTGTTAAGTTTTTTAACTTGGAATTTTTTATATGGTTTTTATAATGAAATTGTTGAGTTTTTTTTATCTTTGAACTTTTTTATTCTTGAGTTTTTTTAACTTGTAACTTTTTATATTCCTTTTATAGTAAAGTTGTTGAGTTTTTTTAACTAGGAAGTTTTTTTTATGGCTTTTTAGTGAAATTTTTTAGTTTTTTTAACTACAATATTTTATTTTTGGTCTTTATAGTGAAATTGTTGAGTTTCTTAACTTGAAACTGTTTTTGTGGTTTTTACTTTGAAATTGTTGAGTTTTTTTAAGTTGTAACTTTTTTTTATACTTTCTATAGTAATAATTTTGAGTTTTTTTTTACTTGGAACTTATTTTATGATTTTTATAGTTGAATTGTGGAGTTTTATAACTTTGGTATTTTATTTATGGAATTATAGTTAACTCTTGAATTTCTTAACTTGGAACTTTTTTCTTATGCTTTTTATAGTTAAATTGCTGAGTTTTTTTTATTTTTAAATTATGACGTTTATTATGCTCTATATAGTAAAAGTTTTGAGATTTTTCAATTTGGAAATTTTTTATGGTTTTTATTGTGAAATTTTTGAGTTTTATAACTTTGATATTTTATTTGTGGTCTATGTAGTGAACTGTTGAGTTTCTTAACTTGGAACATTTTATTATGGTTCTTATAGTGAAATTATTGAGTTTTTTTTTACTTTTTAACTTTTTTTAATGCTTTTAATAGTAAAAATTTTAAGTTTTTTAACTTGGAACTATTTTTATGGTTTTTATAGTGAAATTGTTGAGTTTTTTTTTTAACTTTGATCTTTTATTTATGGTCATTATAGTGAACTGTTGAGTTTCATAACTTGTGACTTTTTTCTTATTGTTTTTATAGTTAAATTATTGAGTTTTTTTTAACTTGTAAATTTTTTTAATGCTCTTAATATTAAAAATTATTAAGTTTTTAACTTTGAACTTTTTTTTATGGTTTTAATAGTGAAATTGTTGAGTTTATCTTTTTATTTTTAACTTTGATGTTTTATTTATGGTCTTTATAGTGAACTATTTATTTTTCTTAACCTTGAACATTTTTCGTATGGTTATTAGAGTGACATTTTTTAGTTGTTTTTAACTTGTAACTTTTTTATGCTATTTATATTAAACATTTTGAGTTTTTTTAACTTGGAACTTTTTTATGGTTTTTATAGTATAACTTTTGATTTTTTTGTTAACTCTGATCTTTTATTTATGGTCTTTATAGTGAACTGTTGAGTTTCTTAATTTGGAACTTTTTTCTTATGGTTTTTATAGTTAAATTGTTGAGTTTTTTTAACTTGTAACTTTCTTGTATGCTTTTTATAGTAAAAGTTTCTTAGTTTTTTTAAATTGGAATTTATTTATGGTTTTAATAGTAAAATTATTGAGTTTTTTTTAACCTTAAACTTATTTTTATGCTTTTTATAGTAAGTTGTTTTAGTTTTTTTAACTTGGAACTTTTTTTATGGTTTTTATTGTGAAATTGATGAGCTTTTTTTAACTTATTTTTTATTTTATGGTCTTTATAGTGAAATTGTTGAGTTTTTTAACTTGTATTTTTTAATGGTTTTTATAGTGAGATGGTTGAGTTTTTTCACTTGAAAATTTATTTTTAGGGCTTTTATACTGAAACTATTCAGTTTTTTAACGTGGAACACTATTTTATGGTTTTTAAAGTAACATTGTTAAGTTTTTTAACTTGGAATATTTTATATGGTTTTTATAATGAAATTGTTGAGTTTTTTTATCTTGGACTTTTTTATTCTTTTTATTCTTGTGTTTTTTTTAACTTGTAACTTTTTATATTCTATTTATAGTAAATTTGTTGAGTTTTTTTAACTTGGAAGTTTTTTTTATGGCTTTTTAGTGAAATTTTTGAGTTTTTTTAACTTCAATATTTTATTTTTGGTCTTTTTAGTGAAACTGTTGAGTTTCTTAACTTGAAACTGTTTTTGTGGATTTTATTGTGAAATTGTTGAGTTTTTTTAAGTTGTAACTTTTTTTTATACTTTCTATAGTAATAATTTTGAGTTTTTTTTGACTTGGAACTTATTTTATGATTTTTATAGTTGAATTGTTGAGTTTTATAACTTTGTTCTTTTATTTATGGACTTGATAGTGTACTCTTGAATTTCTTAGCTTGGAACTTTTTTCTTATGCTTTTTATGGTTAAATTGCTGAGTTGTTTTTTTAAAATTATGATGTTTATTATGCTCTATATAGTAAAAGTTTTGAGATTTTTTAATTTGGAAATTTTTTATGGTTTTTATTGTGAAATTGTTGAGTTTTATAACTTTGATATTTTATTTATGGTCTATGTAGTGAACTGTTGAGTTTCTTAACTCAGAACTTTTTCTTATGGTTCTTATAGTGAAATTATTGAGTTTTTTTTTAATTTTTAACTTTTCTTTAATGCTTTTAATAGTACAAACTTTAAGTTTTTTAACTTGGAACTTATTTTATGGTTTTTATAGTGAAATTGTTGAGTTTTTTTTAACTTTGATCTTTTATTTATGGTTATTATAGTGAACTGTTGAGTTTCTTAACTTGTGACTTTTTTCTTATTGTTTTTATAGTTAAATTATTGAGTTTTTTTTAACTTGTAAATTTTTTTAATGCTCTTAATATTAAAATTATTAAGTTTTTAACTTTGAAATTATTTTATGGTTTTAATAGAGAAATTGTTGAGTTTTTCTTTTTATTTTTAACTTTGATGTTTTATTTATGGTCTTTATAGTGAACTATTTGTTTTTGTTAACCTTGAACATTTTTCGTATGGTTATTAGAGTGAAATTTTTTAGTTGTTTTTAACTTGTAACTTTTTTATGCTATTTATAGTAATTGAGTTTTTTTAACTTGGAAGTTTTTTATGGTTTTTATAGTATAACTTTTGATTTTTTTGTTAACTCTGATCTTTTATTTATGGTCTTTATAGTGAATTGTAGAGTTTCTTAATTTGGAACTTTTTTCTTATGGTTTTTATAATTAAATTGTTGAGTTTTTTTAACTTGTAACTTTCTTGTATGCTTTTTATAGTAAAATTTTCTTAGTTTTTTTAAATTGGAATTTATTTATGGTTTTAATAGTAAAATTTATTGATTTTTTTTAACCATAAACTTATTTTTATGCTTTTTATAGTAAGTTGTTTTAGTTTTTTTAACTTGGAACTTTTTTTATGGTTTTTCTTGTGAAATTGATGAACTTTTTTAATCTTATTTTTTATTTTATGGTCTTTATAGTGAAATTGTTGAGTTTTTTAACTTGTATTTTTTTAATGGTTTTTATAGTAAGATGGTTGAGTTTTTTCACTTGAAAATTTATTTTTATGGCTTTTATACTGAAACTATTCAGTTTTTTAACGTGAAACTCTATTTTATGGTTTTTAAAGTAACATTGTTAAGTTTTTTAACTTGGAATTTTTTATATGGTTTTTATAATGAAATTGTTGAGTTTTTTTTATCTTTGAACTTTTTTATTCTTTTTATTCTTGAGTTTTTTTAACTTGTAACTTTTTATATTCCTTTTATAGTAAAGCTGTTGAGTTTTTTTAACTAGGAAGTTTTTTTTATGGCTTTTTAGTGAAATTTTTTAGTTTTTTTAACTACAATATTTTATTTTTGGTCTTTATAGTGAAACTGTTGAGTTTCTTAACTTGAAACTGTTTTTGTGGTTTTTACTTTGAAATTGTTGAGTTTTTTTAAGTTGTAACTTTTTTTTATACTTTCTATAGTAATAATTTTGAGTTTTTTTTTACTTGGAACTTATTTTATGATTTTTATAGTTGAATTGTGGAGTTTTATAACTTTGGTATTTTATTTATGGAATTATAGTTAACTCTTGAATTTCTTAACTTGGAACTTTTTTCTTATGCTTTTTATAGTTAAATTGCTGAGTTTTTTTTTTTTAAATTATGACGTTTATTATGCTCTATATAGTAAAAGTTTTGAGATTTTTCAATTTGGAAATTTTTTATGGTTTTTATTGTGAAATTTTTTGAGTTTTATAACTTTGATATTTTATTTGTGGTCTATGTAGTGAACTGTTGAGTTTCTTAACTTGGAACATTTTATTATGGTTCTTATAGTGAAATTATTGAGTTTTTTTTTACTTTTTAACTTTTTTTAATGCTTTTAATAGTAAAAATTTTAAGTTTTTTAACTTGGAACTATTTTTATGGTTTTTATAGTGAAATTGTTGAGTTTTTTTTTAACTTTGATCTTTTATTTATGGTCATTATAGTGAACTGTTGAGTTTCATAACTTGTGACTTTTTTCTTATTGTTTTTATAGTTAAATTATTGAGTTTTTTTTAACTTGTAAATTTTTTTAATGCTCTTAATATTAAAAATTATTAAGTTTTTAACTTTGAACTTTTTTTTATGGTTTTAATAGTGAAATTGTTGAGTTTATCTTTTTATTTTTAACTTTGATGTTTTATTTATGGTCTTTATAGTGAACTATTTATTTTTCTTAACCTTGAACATTTTTCGTATGGTTATTAGAGTGACATTTTTTAGTTGTTTTTAACTTGTAACTTTTTTATGCTATTTATATTAAACATTTTGAGTTTTTTTAACTTGGAACTTTTTTATGGTTTTTATAGTATAACTTTTGATTTTTTTTGTTAACTCTGATCTTTTATTTATGGTCTTTATAGTGAACTGTTGAGTTTCTTAATTTGGAACTTTTTTCTTATGGTTTTTATAGTTAAATTGTTGAGTTTTTTTAACTTGTAACTTTCTTGTATGCTTTTTATAGTAAAAGTTTCTTAGTTTTTTTAAATTTGAATTTATTTATGGTTTTAATAGTAAAATTATTGAGTTTTTTTTAACCTTAAACTTATTTTTATGCTTTTTATAGTAAGTTGTTTTAGTTTTTTTAACTTGGAACTTTTTTTATGGTTTTTATTGTGAAATTGATGAGCTTTTTTTAACTTATTTTTTATTTTATGGTCTTTATAGTGAAATTGTTGAGTTTTTTAACTTGTATTTTTTAATGGTTTTTATAGTGAGATGGTTGAGTTTTTTCACTTGAAAATTTATTTTTAGGGCTTTTATACTGAAACTATTCAGTTTTTTAACGTGGAACACTATTTTATGGTTTTTAAAGTAACATTGTTAAGTTTTTTAACTTGGAATTTTTTATATGATTTTTATAATGAAATTGTTGAGTTTTTTTATCTTGGACTTTTTTATTCTTTTTATTCTTGTGTTTTTTTTAACTTGTAACTTTTTATATTCTATTTATAGTAAATTTGTTGAGTTTTTTTAACTTGGAAGTTTTTTTTATGGCTTTTTAGTGAAATTTTTGAGTTTTTTTAACTTCAATATTTTATTTTTGGTCTTTTTAGTGAAACTGTTGAGTTTCTTAACTTGAAACTGTTTTTGTGGATTTTATTGTGAAATTGTTGAGTTTTTTTAAGTTGTAACTTTTTTTTATACTTTCTATAGTAATAATTTTGAGTTTTTTTTGACTTGGAACTTATTTTATGATTTTTATAGTTGAATTGTTGAGTTTTATAACTTTGTTCTTTTATTTATGGACTTTATAGTGTACTCTTGAATTTCTTAGCTTGGAACTTTTTTCTTATGCTTTTTATAGTTAAATTGCTGAGTTGTTTTTTTAAAATTATGATGTTTATTATGCTCTATATAGTAAAAGTTTTGAGATTTTTTAATTTGGAAATTTTTTATGGTTTTTATTGTGAAATTGTTGAGTTTTATAACTTTGATATTTTATTTATGGTCTATGTAGTGAACTGTTGAGTTTCTTAACTCAGAACTTTTTCTTATGGTTCTTATAGTGAAATTATTGAGTTTTTTTTTAAGTTTTTAACTTTTTTTAATGCTTTTAATAGTACAAACTTTAAGTTTTTTAACTTGGAACTATTTTTATGGTTTTTATAGTGAAATTGTTGAGTTTTTTTTAACTTTGATCTTTTATTCATGGTCATTATAGTGAACTGTTGAGTTTCTTAACTTGTGACTTTTTTCTTATTGTTTTTATAGTTAAATTATTGAGTTTTTTTTAACTTGTAAATTTTTTTAATGCTCTTAATATTAAAATTATTAAGTTTTTAACTTTGAAATTTTTTTATGGTTTTAATAGAGAAATTATTGAGTTTTTCTTTTTATTTTTAACTTTGATGTTTTATTTATGGTCTTTATAGTGAACTATTTGTTTTTCTTAACCTTGAACATTTTTCGTATGGTTATTAGAGTGAAATGTTTTAGTTGTTTTTAACTTGTAACTTTTTTATGCTATTTATAGTAAAAAAATTTAGTTTTTTTAACTCGGAAGTTTTTTATGGTTTTTATAGTATAACTTTTGATTTTTTTGTTAACTCTGATCTTTTATTTATGGTCTTTATAGTGAACTGTTGAGTTTCTTAATTTGGAACTTTTTTCTTATGGTTTTTATAGTTAAATTGTTGAGTTTTTTTAACTTGTAACTTTCTTGTATGCTTTTTATTGTAAAAGTTTCTTAGTTTTTTTAAATTGGAATTTATTTATGGTTTTAATAGTAAAATTATTGAGATTTTTTTAACCTTAAACTTATTTTTATGCTTTTTATAGTAAGTTGTTTTAGTTTTTTTAACTTGGAACTTTTTTTTATGGTTTTTATTGTGAAATTGATGAGCTTTTTTTAACTTATTTTTTATTTTATGGTCTTTATAGTGAAATTGTTGAGTTTTTTAACTTGTATTTTTTAATGGTTTTTATAGTGAGATGGTTGAGTTTTTTCACTTGAAAATTTATTTTTAGGGCTTTTATACTGAAACTATTCAGTTTTTTAACGTGGAACACTATTTTATGGTTTTTAAAGTAACATTGTTAAGTTTTTTAACTTGGAATTTTTTATATGGTTTTTATAATGAAATTGTTGAGTTTTTTTATCTTGGACTTTTTTATTCTTTTTATTCTTGTGTTTTTTTTAACTTGTAACTTTTTATATTCTATTTATAGTAAATTTGTTGAGTTTTTTTAACTTGGAAGTTTTTTTTATGGCTTTTTAGTGAAATTTTTGAGTTTTTTTAACTTCAATATTTTATTTTTGGTCTTTTTAGTGAAACTGTTGAGTTTCTTAACTTGAAACTGTTTTGTGGATTTTATTGTGAAATTGTTGAGTTTTTTTAAGTTGTAACTTTTTTTTATACTTTCTATAGTAATAATTTTGAGTTTTTTTTGACTTGGAACTTATTTTATGATTTTTATAGTTGAATTGTTGAGTTTTATAACTTTGTTCTTTTATTTATGGACTTTATAGTGTACTCTTGAATTTCTTAGCTTGGAACTTTTTTCTTATGCTTTTTATAGTTAAATTGCTGAGTTGTTTTTTTAAAATTATGATGTTTATTATGCTCTATATAGTAAAAGTTTTGAGATTTTTTAATTTGGAAATTTTTTATGGTTTTTATTGTGAAATTGTTGAGTTTTATAACTTTGATATTTTATTTATGGTCTATGTAGTGAACTGTTGAGTTTCTTAACTCAGAACTTTTTCTTATGGTTCTTATAGTGAATTTATTGAGTTTTTTTTTTAATTTTTAACTTTTCTTTAATGCTTTTAATAGTACAAACTTTAAGTTTTTTAACTTGGAACTTATTTTATGGTTTTTATAGTGAAATTGTTGAGTTTTTTTTAACTTTGATCTTTTATTTATGGTCATTATAGTGAACTGTTGAGTTTCTTAACTTGTGACTTTTTTCTTATTGTTTTTATATTTAAATTATTGAGTTTTTTTTAACTTGTAAATTTTTTTAATGCTCTTAATATTAAAATTATTAAGTTTTTAACTTTGAAATTATTTTATGGTTTTAATAGAGAAATTGTTGAGTTTTTCTATTTATTTTTAACTTTGATGTTTTATTTATGGTCTTTATAGTGAACTATTTGTTTTTCTTAACCTTGAACATTTTTCGTATGGTTATTAGAGTGAAATTTTTTAGTTGTTTTTAACTTGTAACTTTTTTATGCTATTTATAGTAATTGAGTTTTTTTAACTTGGAAGTTTTTTATGGTTTTTATAGTATAACTTTTGATTTTTTTGTTAACTCTGATCTTTTATTTATGGTCTTTATAGTGAATTGTAGAGTTTCTTAATTTGGAACTTTTTTCTTATGGTTTTTATAATTAAATTGTTGAGTTTTTTTAACTTGTAACTTTCTTGTATGCTTTTTATAGTAAAATTTTCTTAGTTTTTTTAAATTGGAATTTATTTATGGTTTTAATAGTAAAATTTATTGAGTTTTTTTAACCATAAACTTATTTTTATGCTTTTTATAGTAAGTTGTTTTAGTTTTTTTAACTTGGAACTTTTTTTATGGTTTTTCTTGTGAAATTGATGAACTTTTTTAATCTTATTTTTTATTTTATGGTCTTTATAGTGAAATTGTTGAGTTTTTTAACTTGTATTTTTTTAATGGTTTTTATAGTGAGATGGTTGAGTTTTTTCACTTGAAAATTTATTTTTATGGCTTTTATACTGAAACTATTCAGTTTTTTAACATGAAACTCTATTTTATGGTTTTTAAAGTAACATTGTTAAGTTTTTTAACTTGGAATTTTTTATATGGTTTTTATAATGAAATTGTTGAGTTTTTTTTATCTTTGAACTTTTTTATTCTTTTTATTCTTGAGTTTTTTTAACTTGTAACTTTTTATATTCCTTTTATAGTAAAGTTGTTGAGTTTTTTTAACTAGGAAGTTTTTTTTATGGCTTTTTAGTGAAATTTTTTAGTTTTTTTAACTACAATATTTTATTTTTGGTCTTTATAGTGAAACTGTTGAGTTTCTTAACTTGAAACTGTTTTTGTGGTTTTTACTTTGAAATTGTTGAGTTTTTTTAAGTTGTAACTTTTTTTTATACTTTCTATAGTAAAAATTTTGAGTTTTTTTTTACTTGGAACTTATTTTATGATTTTTATAGTTGAATTGTGGAGTTTTATAACTTTGGTATTTTATTTATGGAATTATAGTTAACTCTTGAATTTCTTAACTTGGAACTTTTTTCTTATGCTTTTTATAGTTAAATTGCTGAGTTTTTTTTTAAATTATGGCGTTTATTATGCTCTATATAGTAAAAGTTTTGAGATTTTTCAATTTGGAAATTTTTTATGGTTTTTATTGTGAAATTTTTGAGTTTTATAACTTTGATATTTTATTTGTGGTCTATGTAGTGAACTGTTGAGTTTCTTAACTTGGAACATTTTATTATGGTTCTTATAGTGAAATTATTGAGTTTTTTTTTACTTTTTAACTTTTTTTAATGCTTTTAATAGTAAAAATTTTAAGTTTTTTAACTTGGAACTATTTTTATGGTTTTTATAGTGAAATTGTTGAGTTTTTTTTTTTAACTTTGATATTTTATTTATGGTCATTATAGTGAACTGTTGAGTTTCATAACTTGTGACTTTTTTCTTATTGTTTTTATAGTTAAATTATTGAGTTTTTTTTAACTTGTAAATTTTTTTAATGCTCTTAATATTAAAAAATTATTAAGTTTTTAACTTTGAACTTTTTTTTATGGTTTTAATAGTGAAATTGTTGAGTTTATCTTTTTATTTTTAACTTTGATGTTTTATTTATGGTCTTTATAGTGAACTATTTATTTTTCTTAACCTTGAACATTTTTCGTATGGTTATTAGAGTGACATTTTTTAGTTGTTTTTAACTTGTAACTTTATTATGCTATTTATATTAAACATTTTGAGTTTTTTTAACTTGGAACTTTTTTATGGTTTTTATAGTATAACTTTTGATTTTTTTTCTTAACTCTGATCTTTTATTTATGGTCTTTATAGTGAACTGTTGAGTTTCTTAATTTGGAACTTTTTTCTTATGGTTTTTATAGTTAAATTGTTGAGTTTTTTTAACTTGTAACTTTCTTGTATGCTTTTTATAGTAAAAGTTTCTTAGTTTTTTTAAATTGGAATTTATTTATGGTTTTAATAGTAAAATTATTGAGTTTTTTTTAACCTTAAACTTATTTTTATGCTTTTTATAGTAAGTTGTTTTAGTTTTTTTAACTTGGAACTTTTTTTATGGTTTTTATTGTGAAATTGATGAGCTTTTTTTAACTTATTTTTTATTTTATGGTCTTTATAGTGAAATTGTTGAGTTTTTTAACTTGTATTTTTTAATGGTTTTTATAGTGAGATGGTTGAGTTTTTTCACTTGAAAATTTATTTTTAGGGCTTTTATACTGAAACTATTCAGTTTTTTAACGTGGAACACTATTTTATGGTTTTTAAAGTAACATTGTTAAGTTTTTTAACTTGGAATTTTTTATATGGTTTTTATAATGAAATTGTTGAGTTTTTTTATCTTGGACTTTTTTATTCTTTTTATTCTTGTGTTTTTTTTAACTTGTAACTTTTTATATTCTATTTATAGTAAATTTGTTGAGTTTTTTTAACTTGGAAGTTTTTTTTATGGCTTTTTAGTGAAATTTTTGAGTTTTTTTAACTTCAATATTTTATTTTTGGTCTTTTTAGTGAAACTGTTGAGTTTCTTAACTTGAAACTGTTTTTGTGGATTTTATTGTGAAATTGTTGAGTTTTTTTAAGTTGTAACTTTTTTTTATACTTTCTATAGTAATTATTTTGAGTTTTTTTTGACTTGGAACTTATTTTATGATTTTTATAGTTGAATTGTTGAGTTTTATAACTTTGTTCTTTTATTTATGGACTTTATAGTGTACTCTTGAATTTCTTAGCTTGAAACTTTTTTCTTATGCTTTTTATAGTTAAATTGCTGAGTTGTTTTTTTAAAATTATGATGTTTATTATGCTCTATATAGTAAAAGTTTTGAGATTTTTTAATTTGGAAATTTTTTATGGTTTTTATTGTGAAATTGTTGAGTTTTATAACTTTGATATTTTATTTATGGTCTATGTAGTGAACAGTTGAGTTTCTTAACTCAGAACTTTTTCTTATGGTTCTTATAGTGAAATTATTGAGTTTTTTTTTAATTTTTAACTTTTCTTTAATGCTTTTAATAGTACAAACTTTAAGTTTTTTAACTTGAAACTTATTTTATGGTTTTTATAGTGAAATTGTTGAGTTTTTTTTAACTTTGATCTTTTATTTATGGTCATTATAGTGAACTGTTGAGTTTCTTAACTTGTGACTTTTTTCTTATTGTTTTTATAGTTAAATTATTGAGTTTTTTTTAACTTGTAAATTTTTTTAATGCTCTTAATATTAAAATTATTAAGTTTTTAACTTTGAAATTTTTTTATGGTTTTAATAGAGAAATTGTTGAGTTTTTCTTTTTATTTTTAACTTTGATGTTTTATTTATGGTCTTTATAGTGAACTATTTGTTTTTCTTAACCTTGAACATTTTTCGTATGGTTATTAGAGTGAAATTTTTTAGTTGTTTTTAACTTGTAACTTTTTTATGCTATTTATAGTAATTGAGTTTTTTTAACTTGGAAGTTTTTTATGGTTTTTATAGTATAACTTTTGATTTTTTTGTTAACTCTGATCTTTTATTTATGGTCTTTATAGTGAATTGTAGAGTTTCTTAATTTGGATCTTTTTTCTTATGGTTTTTATAGTTAAATTGTTGAGTTTTTTTAACTTGTAACTTTCTTGTATGCTTTTTTTAGTAAAATTTTCTTAGTTTTTTTAAATTGGAATTTATTTATGGTTTTAATAGTAAAATTATTGAGTTTTTTTAACCATAAACTTATTTTTATGCTTTTTATAGTAAGTTGTTATAGTTTTTTTAACTTGGAACTTTTTTTATGGTTTTTCTTGTGAAATTGATGAAGTTTTTTAATCTTATTTTTTATTTTATGGTCTTTATAGTGAAATTGTTGAGTTTTTTAACTTGTATTTTTTTAATGGTTTTATAGTGAGATGGTTGAGTTTTTTCACTTGAAAATTTATTTTTATGGCTTTTATACTGAAACTATTCAGTTTTTTAACGTGAAACTCTATTTTATGGTTTTTAAAGTAACATTGTTAAGTTTTTTAACTTGGAATTTTTTATATGGTTTTTATAATGAAATTGTTGAGTTTTTTTTATCTTTGAACTTTTTTATTCTTTTTATTCTTGAGTTTTTTTAACTTGTAACTTTTTATATTCCTTTTATAGTAAAGCTGTTGAGTTTTTTTAACTAGGAAGTTTTTTTTATGGCTTTATAGTGAAATTTTTTAGTTTTTTTAACTACAATATTTTATTTTTGGTCTTTATAGTGAAACTGTTGAGTTTCTTAACTTGAAACTGTTTTTGTGGTTTTTACTTTGAAATTGTTGAGTTTTTTTAAGTTGTAACTTTTTTTTATACTTTCTATAGTAATAATTTTGAGTTTTTTTTTACTTGGAACTTATTTTATGATTTTTATAGTTGAATTGTGGAGTTTTATAACTTTGGTATTTTATTTATGGAATTATAGTTAACTCTTGAATTTCTTAACTTGGAACTTTTTTCTTATGCTTTTTATAGTTAAATTGCTGAGTTTTTTTTTTTTAAATTATGACGTTTATTATGCTCTATATAGTAAAAGTTTTGAGATTTTTCAATTTGGAAATTTTTTATGGTTTTTATTGTGAAATTTTTTAGTTTTATAACTTTGATATTTTATTTGTGGTCTATGTAGTGAACTGTTGAGTTTCTTAACTTGGAACATTTTATTATGGCTTTTATATTGTTGAGTTTTTTCACTTGAAAATTTATTTTTATGGCTTTTATATTGAAACTCTTCAATTTTTTAACGTGGAACTCTATTCTATTGTTTTTAAAGTAACATTGTTAAGTTTTTTAACTTTGAATTTTTTATATGGTTTTTATAGTAAAATTGTTGAGTTTTTTTATCTTTGAACTTTTTTATTCCTTTTATAGTGAAATTCTTGAGTTTTTTTAACTTGTCACTTTTTATAGTAAAGTTGTTGTGTTTTTTTAACTTGGAAGTTTTTTTATGGCTTTAGAGTGAAACTTTTTAGTTTTTTTAACTTCAAAATTATATTTATGGTCTTTATAATGATACTGTTGAGTTTCTTAACTTGAAAATGTTTTTGTGGTTTTTATTGTGAAATTGTTGAGTTTTTCTAACTTGTAAATTTTTTATGCTATTTATAGTAAAAAAAAATTAGTTTTTTTAACATGGAACTTTTTTATGGTTTTTATAGTGTAATTTTTTATTTTTTGTTATCTCTGATCTTTTATTTATGGGGTCTTTATAGTGAACTGTTGAGTTTCTTAACTTGGAACTTTTTTTTCTTATGGTTTATATAGTTAAATTGTTGAGTTTTTTTAACTTGTATTTTTTTTATGCTTATTATAGAAAAAGTTTCTTAATGTTTTTAACTTGGAATTTACTTATGGTTTTAATAGTAAAATTATTGAGTTTTTTAACTGTAAACTTATTTTATGCTTTTTATAGTAAATTGTTTTAGTTTTTTTAACTTGGAACTTATTTTTATGGTTTTTATAGTGAAATTGCTGAGCTTTTTTTAACTTATTTTTTATTTTACGGCCTTTTTAGTGAAATTGTTGAGTTTTTTAACTTGTATTTTTTTAATGGTTTTTACAGTGAGATGGTTGAGTTTTTTCACTTGAAAATTTATTTTTATGGCTTTTATATTGAAACTCTTCAGTTTTTTAACGTGGAACTCTATTCTATTGTTTTTAAAGTAACATTGTTAAGTTTTTTAACTTTGAATTTTTTATATGATTTTTATAGTAAAATTGTTGAGTTTTTTTATCTTTGAACTTTTTTATTCCTTTTATAGTGAAATTCTTGAGTTTTTTTAACTTGTCACTTTTTATAGTAAAGTTGTTGTGTTTTTTTAACTTGGAAGTTTTTTTATGGCTTTAGAGTGAAACTTTTTAGTTTTTTTAACTTCAAAATTATATTTATGGTCTTTATAATGATACTGTTGAGTTTCTTAACTTGAAAATGTTTTTGTGGTTTTTATTGTGAAATTGTTGAGTTTTTCTAACTTGTAAATTTTTTATGCTATTTATAGTAAAAAAAAATTAGTTTTTTTAACATGGAACTTTTTTATGGTTTTTATAGTGTAATTTTTTATTTTTTGTTATCTCTGATCTTTTATTTATGGGGTCTTTATAGTGAACTGTTGAGTTTCTTAACTTGGAACTTTTTTTTCTTATGGTTTTTATAGTTAAATTGTTGAGTTTTTTTAACTTGTATTTTTTTTATGCTTATTATAGAAAAAGTTTCTTAATGTTTTTAACTTGGAATTTACTTATGGTTTTAATAGTAAAATTATTGAGTTTTTTAACCGTAAACTTATTTTATGCTTTTTATAGTAAATTGTTTGTTTTTTTAACTTGTTACTTATTTTTATGGTTTTTATAGTGAAATTGCTGTGCTTTTTTTAACTTATTTTTTATTTTACGGCCTTTTTAGTGAAATTGTTGAGTTTTTTAACTTGTATTTTTTAATGGTTTTTACAGTGAGATGGTTGAGTTTTTTCACTTGAAAATTTATTTTTATGGCTTTTATATTGAAACTCTTCAGTTTTTTAACGTGGAACTCTATTCTATTGTTTTTAAAGTAACATTGTTAAGTTTTTTAACTTTGAATTTTTTATATGGTTTTTATAGTAAAATTGTTGAGTTTTTTTATCTTTGAACTTTTTTATTCCTTTTATAGTGAAATTCTTGAGTTTTTTTAACTTGTCACTTTTTATAGTAAAGTTGTTGTGTTTTTTTAACTTGGAAGTTTTTTTATGGCTTTAGAGTGAAACTTTTTAGTTTTTTTAACTTCAAAATTATATTTATGGTCTTTATAATGATACTGTTGAGTTTCTTAACTTGAAAATGTTTTTGTGGTTTTTATTGTGAAATTGTTGAGTTTTTTTAACTTGTAACTTTTTTATGCTATTTATAGTAAAAAAAATTAGTTTTTTTAACTTGGATCTTTTTTATGGTTTTTATAGTGTAATTTTTTATTTTTTGTTATCTCTGATCTTTTATTTATGGGGTCTTTATAGTGAACTGTTGAGTTTCTTAACTTGGAACTTTTTTTTCTTATGGTTTTTATAGTTAAATTGTTGAGTTTTTTTAACTTGTATTTTTTTTATGCTTATTATAGAAAAAGTTTCTTAATATTTTTAACTTGGAATTTACTTATGGTTTTAATAGTAAAATTATTGAGTTTTTTAACCGTAAACTTATTTTATGCTTTTTATAGTAAATTGTTTGTTTTTTTAACTTGTTACTTATTTTTATGGTTTTTATAGTGAAATTGCTGTGCTTTTTTTAACTTATTTTTTATTTTACGGCCTTTTTAGTGAAATTGTTGAGTTTTTTAACTTGTATTTTTTAATGGTTTTTACAGTGAGATGGTTGAGTTTTTTCACTTGAAAATTTATTTTTATGGCTTTTATATTGAAACTCTTCAGTTTTTTAACGTGGAACTCTATTCTATTGTTTTTAAAGTAACATTGTTAAGTTTTTTAACTTTGAATTTTTTATATGGTTTTTATAGTAAAATTGTTGAGTTTTTTTATCTTTGAACTTTTTTATTCCTTTTATAGTGAAATTCTTGAGTTTTTTTAACTTGTCACTTTTTATAGTAAAGTTGTTGTGTTTTTTTAACTTGGAAGTTTTTTTATGGCTTTAGAGTGAAACTTTTTAGTTTTTTTAACTTCAAAATTATATTAATGGTCTTTATAATGATACTGTTGAGTTTCTTAACTTGAAAATGTTTTTGTGGTTTTTATTGTGAAATTGTTGAGTTTTTCTAACTTGTAACTTTTTTATGCTATTTATAGTAAAAAAAATTAGTTTTTTTAACTTGGAACTTTTTTATGGTTTTTATAGTGTAATTTTTTATTTTTTGTTATCTCTGATCTTTTATTTATGGGGTCTTTATAGTGAACTGTTGAGTTTCTTAACTTGGAACTTTTTTTTCTTATGGTTTTTATAGTTAAATTGTTGAGTTTTTTTAACTTGTATTTTTTTTATGCTTATTATAGAAAAAGTTTCTTAATGTTTTTAACTTGGAATTTACTTATGGTTTTAATAGTAAAATTATTGAGTTTTTTAACCGTAAACTTATTTTATGCTTTTTATAGTAAATTGTTTGTTTTTTTAATTTGGAACTTATTTTTATGGTTTTTATAGTGAAATTGCTGAGCTTTTTTTAACTTATTTTTTATTTTACGGCCTTTTTAGTGAAATTGTTGAGTTTTTTAACTTGTATTTTTTAATGGTTTTTACAGTGAGATGGTTGAGTTTTTTCACTTGAAAATTTATTTTTATGGCTTTTATATTAAAACTCTTCAGTTTTTTAACGTGGAACTCTATTCTATTGTTTTTAAAGTAACATTGTTAAGTTTTTTAACTTTGAATTTTTTATATGGTTTTTATAGTAAAATTGTTGAGTTTTTTTATCTTTGAACTTTTTTATTCCTTTTATAGTGAAATTCTTGAGTTTTTTTAACTTGTCACTTTTTATAGTAAAGTTGTTGTGTTTTTTTAACTTGGAAGTTTTTTTATGGCTTTAGAGTGAAACTTTTTAGTTTTTTTAACTTCAAAATTATATTAATGGTCTTTATAATGATACTGTTGAGTTTCTTAACTTGAAAATGTTTTTGTGGTTTTTATTGTGAAATTGTTGAGTTTTTCTAACTTGTAAATTTTTTATGCTATTTATAGTAAAAAAAAATTAGTTTTTTTAACATGGAACTTTTTTATGGTTTTTATAGTGTAATTTTTTATTTTTTGTTATCTCTGATCTTTTATTTATGGGGTCTTTATAGTGAACTGTTGAGTTTCTTAACTTGGAACTTTTTTTTCTTATGGTTTTTATAGTTAAATTGTTGAGTTTTTTTAACTTGTATTTTTTTTATGCTTATTATAGAAAAAGTTTCTTAATGTTTTTAACTTGGAATTTACTTATGGTTTTAATAGTAAAATTATTGAGTTTTTTAACCGTAAACTTATTTTATGCTTTTTATAGTAAATTGTTTGTTTTTTTAACTTGTTACTTATTTTTATGGTTTTTATAGTGAAATTGCTGTGCTTTTTTTAACTTATTTTTTATTTTACGGCCTTTTTAGTGAAATTGTTGAGTTTTTTAACTTGTATTTTTTAATGGTTTTTACAGTGAGATGGTTGAGTTTTTTCAC
Organism: Lathyrus aphaca; assembly: GCA_963966055.1. Classification (NCBI taxonomy): domain Eukaryota; kingdom Viridiplantae; phylum Streptophyta; class Magnoliopsida; order Fabales; family Fabaceae; genus Lathyrus; species Lathyrus aphaca. The sequence continues at coordinate 397,755,863 of OZ014521.1, read as the reverse complement.
TTGAAAATTTATTTTTATGGCTTTTATATTGAAACTCTTCAGTTTTTTAACGTGGAACTCTATTCTATTGTTTTTAAAGTAACATTGTTAAGTTTTTTAACTTTGAATTTTTTATATGGTTTTTATAGTAAAATTGTTGAGTTTTTTTATCTTTGAACTTTTTTATTCCTTTTATAGTGAAATTCTTGAGTTTTTTTAACTTGTCACTTTTTATAGTAAAGTTGTTGTGTTTTTTTAACTTGGAAGTTTTTTTATGGCTTTAGAGTGAAACTTTTTAGTTTTTTTAACTTCAAAATTATATTAATGGTCTTTATAATGATACTGTTGAGTTTCTTAACTTGAAAATGTTTTTGTGGTTTTTATTGTGAAATTGTTGAGTTTTTCTAACTTGTAACTTTTTTATGCTATTTATAGTAAAAAAAATTAGTTTTTTTAACTTGGAACTTTTTTATGGTTTTTATAGTGTAATTTTTTATTTTTTGTTATCTCTGATCTTTTATTTATGGGGTCTTTATAGTGAACTGTTGAGTTTCTTAACTTGGAACTTTTTTTTCTTATGGTTTTTATAGTTAAATTGTTGAGTTTTTTTAACTTGTATTTTTTTTATGCTTATTATAGAAAAAGTTTCTTAATGTTTTTAACTTGGAATTTACTTATGGTTTTAATAGTAAAATTATTGAGTTTTTTAACCGTAAACTTATTTTATGCTTTTTATAGTAAATTGTTTGTTTTTTTAATTTGGAACTTATTTTTATGGTTTTTATAGTGAAATTGCTGAGCTTTTTTTAACTTATTTTTTATTTTACGGCCTTTTTAGTGAAATTGTTGAGTTTTTTAACTTGTATTTTTTAATGGTTTTTACAGTGAGATGGTTGAGTTTTTTCACTTGAAAATTTATTTTTATGGCTTTTATATTAAAACTCTTCAGTTTTTTAACGTGGAACTCTATTCTATTGTTTTTAAAGTAACATTGTTAAGTTTTTTAACTTTGAATTTTTTATATGGTTTTTATAGTAAAATTGTTGAGTTTTTTTATCTTTGAACTTTTTTATTCCTTTTATAGTGAAATTCTTGAGTTTTTTTAACTTGTCACTTTTTATAGTAAAGTTGTTGTGTTTTTTTAACTTGGAAGTTTTTTTATGGCTTTAGAGTGAAACTTTTTAGTTTTTTTAACTTCAAAATTATATTAATGGTCTTTATAATGATACTGTTGAGTTTCTTAACTTGAAAATGTTTTTGTGGTTTTTATTGTGAAATTGTTGAGTTTTTCTAACTTGTAAATTTTTTATGCTATTTATAGTAAAAAAAAATTAGTTTTTTTAACATGGAACTTTTTTATGGTTTTTATAGTGTAATTTTTTATTTTTTGTTATCTCTGATCTTTTATTTATGGGGTCTTTATAGTGAACTGTTGAGTTTCTTAACTTGGAACTTTTTTTTCTTATGGTTTTTATAGTTAAATTGTTGAGTTTTTTTAACTTGTATTTTTTTTATGCTTATTATAGAAAAAGTTTCTTAATGTTTTTAACTTGGAATTTACTTATGGTTTTAATAGTAAAATTATTGAGTTTTTTAACCGTAAACTTATTTTATGCTTTTTATAGTAAATTGTTTGTTTTTTTAACTTGTTACTTATTTTTATGGTTTTTATAGTGAAATTGCTGTGCTTTTTTTAACTTATTTTTTATTTTACGGCCTTTTTAGTGAAATTGTTGAGTTTTTTAACTTGTATTTTTTAATGGTTTTTACAGTGAGATGGTTGAGTTTTTTCACTTGAAAATTTATTTTTATGGCTTTTATATTGAAACTCTTCAGTTTTTTAACGTGGAACTCTATTCTATTGTTTTTAAAGTAACATTGTTAAGTTTTTTAACTTTGAATTTTTTATATGGTTTTTATAGTAAAATTGTTGAGTTTTTTTATCTTTGAACTTTTTTATTCCTTTTATAGTGAAATTCTTGAGTTTTTTTAACTTGTCACTTTTTATAGTAAAGTTGTTGTGTTTTTTTAACTTGGAAGTTTTTTTATGGCTTTAGAGTGAAACTTTTTAGTTTTTTTAACTTCAAAATTATATTTATGGTCTTTATAATGATACTGTTGAGTTTCTTAACTTGAAAATGTTTTTGTGGTTTTTATTGTGAAATTGTTGAGTTTTTTTAACTTGTAACTTTTTTATGCTATTTAAAGTAAAAAAAATTAGTTTTTTTAACTTGGAACTTTTTTATGGTTTTTATAGTGTAATTTTTTATTTTTTGTTATCTCTGATCTTTTATTTATGGGGTCTTTATAGTGAACTGTTGAGTTTCTTAACTTGGAACTTTTTTTTCTTATGGTTTTTATAGTTAAATTGTTGAGTTTTTTTAACTTGTATTTTTTTATGCTTATTATAGAAAAAGTTTCTTAATGTTTTTAACTTGGAATTTACTTATGGTTTTAATAGTAAAATTATTGAGTTTTTTAACCGTAAACTTATTTTATGCTTTTTATAGTAAATTGTTTTAGTTTTTTTAACTTGGAACTTATTTTTATTGTTTTTATAGTGAAATTGCTGAGCTTTTTTTAACTTATTTTTTATTTTACGGCCTTTTTAGTGAAATTGTTGAGTTTTTTAACTTGTATTTTTTTAATGGTTTTTACAGTGAGATGGTTGAGTTTTTTCACTTGAAAATTTATTTTTATGGCTTTTATATTGAAACTCTTCAGTTTTTTAACGTGGAACTCTATTCTATTGTTTTTAAAGTAACATTGTTAAGTTTTTTAACTTTGAATTTTTTATATGGTTTTTATAGTAAAATTGTTGAGTTTTTTTTATCTTTGAACTTTTTTATTCCTTTTATAGTGAAATTCTTGAGTTTTTTTAACTTGTCACTTTTTATAGTAAAGTTGTTGTGTTTTTTTAACTTGGAAGTTTTTTTATGGCTTTAGAGTGAAACTTTTTAGTTTTTTTAACTTCAAAATTATATTTATGGTCTTTATAATGATACTGTTGAGTTTCTTAACTTGAAAATGTTTTTGTGGTTTTTATTGTGAAATTGTTGAGTTTTTTTAACTTGTAACTTTTTTATGCTATTTATAGTAAAAAAAATTACTTTTTTTAACTTGGAACTTTTTTATGGTTTTTATAGTGTAATTTTTTATTTTTTGTTATCTCTAATCTTTTATTTATGGGGTCTTTATAGTGAACTGTTGAGTTTCTTAACTTGGAACTTTTTTTTCTTATGGTTTTTATAGTTAAATTGTTGAGTTTTTTTAACTTGTATTTTTTTTATGCTTATTATAGAAAAAGTTTCTTAATGTTTTTAACTTGGAATTTACTTATGGTTTTAATAGTAAAATTATTGAGTTTTTTAACCGTAAACTTATTTTATGCTTTTTATAGTAAATTGTTTGTTTTTTTAACTTGTTACTTATTTTTATGGTTTTTATAGTGAAATTGCTGTGCTTTTTTTAACTTATTTTTTATTTTACGGCCTTTTTAGTGAAATTGTAGAGTTTTTTAACTTGTATTTTTTAATGGTTTTTACAGTGAGATGGTTGAGTTTTTTCACTTGAAAATTTATTTTTATGGCTTTTATATTGAAACTCTTCAGTTTTTTAACGTGGAACTCTATTCTATTGTTTTTAAAGTAACATTGTTAAGTTTTTTAACTTTGAATTTTTTATATGGTTTTTATAGTAAAATTGTTGAGTTTTTTTATCTTTGAACTTTTTTATTCCTTTTATAGTGAAATTCTTGAGTTTTTTTAACTTGTCACTTTTTATAGTAAAGTTGTTGTGTTTTTTTAACTTGGAAGTTTTTTTATGGCTTTAGAGTGAAACTTTTTAGTTTTTTTAACTTCAAAATTATATTAATGGTCTTTATAATGATACTGTTGAGTTTCTTAACTTGAAAATGTTTTTGTGGTTTTTATTGTGAAATTGTTGAGTTTTTTTTACTTGTAACTTTTTATGCTATTTATAGTAAAAAAAATTAGTTTTTTTAACTTGGAACTTTTTTATGGTTTTTATAGTGTAATTTTTTATTTTTTGTTATCTCTGATCTTTTATTTATGCGGTCATTATAGTGAACTGTTGAGTTTCTTAACTTGGAACTTTTTTTTCTTATGGTTTTTATAGTTAAATTGTTGAGTTTTTTTAACTTGTATTTTTTTTATGCTTATTATAGAAAAAGTTTCTTAATGTTTTTAACTTGGAATTTACTTATGGTTTTAATAGTAAAATTATTGAGTTTTTTAACCGTAAACTTATTTTATGCTTTTTATAGTAAATTGTTTTAGTTTTTTTAACTTGGAACTTACTTTTATGGTTTTTATAGTGAAATTGCTGAGCTTTTTTTAACTTATTTTTTATTTTACGGCCTTTTTAGTGAAATTGTTGAGTTTTTTAACTTGTATTTTTTAATGGTTTTTACAGTGAGATGGTTGAGTTTTTTCACTTGAAAATTTATTTTTATGGCTTTTATATTGAAACTCTTCAGTTTTTTAACGTGGAACTCTATTCTATTGTTTTTAAAGTAACATTGTTAAGTTTTTTAACTTTGAATTTTTTATATGGTTTTTATAGTAAAATTGTTGAGTTTTTTTATCTTTGAACTTTTTTATTCCTTTTATAGTGAAATTCTTGAGTTTTTTTAACTTGTCACTTTTTATAGTAAAGTTGTTGTGTTTTTTTAACTTGGAAGTTTTTTTATGGCTTTAGAGTGAAACTTTTTAGTTTTTTTAACTTCAAAATTATATTTATGGTCTTTATAATGATACTGTTGAGTTTCTTAACTTGAAAATGTTTTTGTGGTTTTTATTGTGAAATTGTTGAGTTTTTTTAACTTGTAACTTTTTTATGCTATTTAAAGTAAAAAAAATTAGTTTTTTTAACTTGGAACTTTTTTATGGTTTTTATAGTGTAATTTTTTATTTTTTGTTATCTCTGATCTTTTATTTATGGGGTCTTTATAGTGAACTGTTGAGTTTCTTAACTTGGAACTTTTTTTTCTTATGGTTTTTATAGTTAAATTGTTGAGTTTTTTTAACTTGTATTTTTTTATGCTTATTATAGAAAAAGTTTCTTAATGTTTTTAACTTGGAATTTACTTATGGTTTTAATAGTAAAATTATTGAGTTTTTTAACCGTAAACTTATTTTATGCTTTTTATAGTAAATTGTTTTAGTTTTTTTTAACTTGGAACTTATTTTTATTGTTTTTATAGTGAAATTGCTGAGCTTTTTTTAACTTAGTTTTTATTTTACGGCCTTTTTAGTGAAATTGTTGAGTTTTTTAACTTGTATTTTTTAATGGTTTTTACAGTGAGATGGTTGAGTTTTTTCACTTGAAAATTTATTTTTATGGCTTTTATATTGAAACTCTTCGGTTTTTTAATGTGGAACTCTATTCTATTGTTTTTAAAGTAACATTGTTAAGTTTTTTAACTTTGAATTTTTTATATGGTTTTTATAGTAAAATTGTTGAGTTTTTTTATCTTTGAACTTTTTTATTCCTTTTATAGTGAAATTCTTGAGTTTTTTTAACTTGTCACTTTTTATAGTAAAGTTGTTGTGTTTTTTTAACTTGGAAGTTTTTTTATGGCTTTAGAGTGAAACTTTTTAGTTTTTTTAACTTCAAAATTATATTAATGGTCTTTATAATGATACTGTTGAGTTTCTTAACTTGAAAATGTTTTTGTGGTTTTTATTGTGAAATTGTTGAGTTTTTTTAACTTGTAACTTTTTTATGCTATTTATAGTAAAAAAAATTAGTTTTTTTAACTTGGAACTTTTTTATGGTTTTTATAGTGTAATTTTTTATTTTTTGTTATCTCTGATCTTTTATTTATGGGGTCTTTATAGTGAACTGTTGAGTTTCTTAACTTGGAACTTTTTTTTCTTATGGTTTTTATAGTTAAATTGTTGAGTTTTTTTAACTTGTATTTTTTTTATGCTTATTATAGAAAAAGTTTCTTAATGTTTTTAACTTGGAATTTACTTATGGTTTTAATAGTAAAATTATTGAGTTTTTTAACCGTAAACTTATTTTATGCTTTTTATAGTAAATTGTTTTAGTTTTTTTAACTTGGAACTTACTTTTATGGTTTTTATAGTGAAATTGCTGAGCTTTTTTTAACTTATTTTTTATTTTACGGCCTTTTTAGTGAAATTGTTGAGTTTTTTAACTTGTATTTTTTAATGGTTTTTACAGTGAGATGGTTGAGTTTTTTCACTTGAAAATTTATTTTTATGGCTTTTATATTGAAACTCTTCAGTTTTTTAACGTGGAACTCTATTCTATTGTTTTTAAAGTAACATTGTTAAGTTTTTTAACTTTGAATTTTTTATATGGTTTTTATAGTAAAATTGTTGAGTTTTTTTATCTTTGAACTTTTTTATTCCTTTTATAGTGAAATTCTTGAGTTTTTTTAACTTGTCACTTTTTATAGTAAAGTTGTTGTGTTTTTTTAACTTGGAAGTTTTTTTATGGCTTTAGAGTGAAACTTTTTAGTTTTTTTAACTTCAAAATTATATTTATGGTCTTTATAATGATACTGTTGAGTTTCTTAACTTGAAAATGTTTTTGTGGTTTTTATTGTGAAATTGTTGAGTTTTTTTAACTTGTAACTTTTTTATGCTATTTATAGTAAAAAAAATTAGTTTTTTTAACTTGGAACTTTTTTATGGTTTTTATAGTGTAATTTTTTATTTTTTGTTATCTCTGATCTTTTATTTATGGGGTCTTTATAGTGAACTGTTGAGTTTCTTAACTTGGAACTTTTTTTTCTTATGGTTTTTATAGTTAAATTGTTGAGTTTTTTTAACTTGTATTTTTTTTATGCTTATTATAGAAAAAGTTTCTTAATGTTTTTAACTTGGAATTTACTTATGGTTTTAATAGTAAAATTATTGAGTTTTTTAACCGTAAACTTATTTTATGCTTTTTATAGTAAATTGTTTTAGTTTTTTTAACTTGGAACTTACTTTTATGGTTTTTATAGTGAAATTGCTGAGCTTTTTTTAACTTATTTTTTATTTTACGACCTTTTTAGTGAAATTGTTGAGTTTTTTAACTTGTATTTTTTAATGGTTTTTACAGTGAGATGGTTGAGTTTTTTCACTTGAAAATTTATTTTTATGGCTTTTATATTGAAACTCTTCGGTTTTTTAACGTGGAACTCTATTCTATTGTTTTTAAAGTAACATTGTTAAGTTTTTTAACTTTGAATTTTTTATATGGTTTTTATAGTAAAATTGTTGAGTTTTTTTATCTTTGAACTTTTTTATTCCTTTTATAGTGAAATTCTTGAGTTTTTTTAACTTGTCACTTTTTATAGTAAAGTTGTTGTGTTTTTTTAACTTGGAAGTTTTTTTATGGCTTTAGAGTGAAACTTTTTAGTTTTTTTAACTTCAAAATTATATTTATGGTCTTTATAATGATACTGTTGAGTTTCTTAACTTGAAAATGTTTTTGTGGTTTTTATTGTGAAATTGTTGAGTTTTTCTAACTTGTAAATTTTTTATGCTATTTATATTAAAAAAAAATTAGTTTTTTTAACATGGAACTTTTTTATGGTTTTTATAGTGTAATTTTTTATTTTTTGTTATCTCTGATCTTTTATTTATGGGGTCTTTATAGTGAACTGTTGAGTTTCTTAACTTGGAACTTTTTTTTTCTTATGGTTTTTATAGTTAAATTGTTGAGTTTTTTTAACTTGTATTTTTTTTATGCTTATTATAGAAAAAGTTTCTTAATGTTTTTAACTTGGAATTTACTTATGGTTTTAATAGTAAAATTATTGAGTTTTTTAACCGTAAACTTATTTTATGCTTTTTATAGTAAATTGTTTTAGTTTTTTTAACTTGGAACTTACTTTTATGGTTTTTATAGTGAAATTGCTGAGCTTTTTTTAACTTATTTTTTATTTTACGGCCTTTTTAGTGAAATTGTTGAGTTTTTTAACTTGTATTTTTTAATGGTTTTTACAGTGAGATGGTTGAGTTTTTTCACTTGAAAATTTATTTTTATGGCTTTTATATTGAAACTCTTCAGTTTTTTAACGTGGAACTCTATTCTATTGTTTTTAAAGTAACATTGTTAAGTTTTTTAACTTTGAATTTTTTATATGGTTTTTATAGTAAAATTGTTGAGTTTTTTTATCTTTGAACTTTTTTATTCCTTTTATAGTGAAATTCTTGAGTTTTTTTAACTTGTCAATTTTTATAGTAAAGTTGTTGTGTTTTTTTAACTTGGAAGTTTTTTTATGGCTTTAGAGTGAAACTTTTTAGTTTTTTTAACTTCAAAATTATATTAATGGTCTTTATAATGATACTGTTGAGTTTCTTAACTTGAAAATGTTTTTGTGGTTTTTATTGTGAAATTGTTGAGTTTTTTTAACTTGTAACTTTTTTATGCTATTTATAGTAAAAAAAATTAGTTTTTTTAACTTGGAACTTTTTTATGGTTTTTATAGTGTAATTTTTTATTTTTTGTTATCTCTGATCTTTTATTTATGGGGTCTTTATAGTGAACTGTTGAGTTTCTTAACTTGGAACTTTTTTTTCTTATGGTTTTTATAGTTAAATTGTTGAGTTTTTTTAACTTGTATTTTTTTTATGCTTATTATAGAAAAAGTTTCTTAATGTTTTTAACTTGGAATTTACTTATGGTTTTAATAGTAAAATTATTGAGTTTTTTAACCGTAAACTTATTTTATGCTTTTTATAGTAAATTGTTTTAGTTTTTTTAACTTGGAACTTACTTTTATGGTTTTTATAGTGAAATTGCTGAGCTTTTTTTAACTTATTTTTTATTTTACGGCCTTTTTAGTGAAATTGTTGAGTTTTTTAACTTGTATTTTTTAATGGTTTTTACAGTGAGATGGTTGAGTTTTTTCACTTGAAAATTTATTTTTATGGCTTTTATATTGAAACTCTTCAGTTTTTTAACGTGGAACTCTATTCTATTGTTTTTAAAGTAACATTGTTAAGTTTTTTAACTTTGAATTTTTTATATGGTTTTTATAGTAAAATTGTTGAGTTTTTTTATCTTTGAACTTTTTTATTCCTTTTATAGTGAAATTCTTGAGTTTTTTTAACTTGTCACTTTTTATAGTAAAGTTGTTGTGTTTTTTTAACTTGGAAGTTTTTTTATGGCTTTAGAGTGAAACTTTTTAGTTTTTTTAACTTCAAAATTATATTTATGGTCTTTATAATGATACTGTTGAGTTTCTTAACTTGAAAATGTTTTTGTGGTTTTTATTGTGAAATTGTTGAGTTTTTTTAACTTGTAACTTTTTTATGCTATTTAAAGTAAAAAAAATTAGTTTTTTTAACTTGGAACTTTTTTATGGTTTTTATAGTGTAATTTTTTATTTTTTGTTATCTCTGATCTTTTATTTATGGGGTCTTTATAGTGAACTGTTGAGTTTCTTAACTTGGAACTTTTTTTTCTTATGGTTTTTATAGTTAAATTGTTGAGTTTTTTTAACTTGTATTTTTTTATGCTTATTATAGAAAAAGTTTCTTAATGTTTTTAACTTGGAATTTACTTATGGTTTTAATAGTAAAATTATTGAGTTTTTTAACCGTAAACTTATTTTATGCTTTTTATAGTAAATTGTTTTAGTTTTTTTTAACTTGGAACTTATTTTTATTGTTTTTATAGTGAAATTGCTGAGCTTTTTTTAACTTAGTTTTTATTTTACGGCCTTTTTAGTGAAATTGTTGAGTTTTTTAACTTGTATTTTTTAATGGTTTTTACAGTGAGATGGTTGAGTTTTTTCACTTGAAAATTTATTTTTATGGCTTTTATATTGAAACTCTTCAGTTTTTTAACGTGGAACTCTATTCTATTGTTTTTAAAGTAACATTGTTAAGTTTTTTAACTTTGAATTTTTTATATGGTTTTTATAGTAAAATTGTTGAATTTTTTTGTCTTTGAACTTTTTTATTCCTTTTATAGTGAAATTCTTGAGTTTTTTTAACTTGTCACTTTTTATAGTAAAGTTGTTGTGTTTTTTTAACTTGGAAGTTTTTTTATGGCTTTAGAGTGAAACTTTTTAGTTTTTTTAACTTCAAAATTATATTTATGGTCTTTATAATGATACTGTTGAGTTTCTTAACTTGAAAATGTTTTTGTGGTTTTTATTGTGAAATTGATGAGATTTTTTAACTTGTAACTTTTTTATGCTATTTATGGTAAAAAAAATTAGTTTTTTTAACATGGAACTTTTTTATGGTTTTTATAGTGTAATTTTTTATTTTTTGTTATCTCTGATCTTTTATTTATGGGGTCTTTATAGTGAACTGTTGAGTTTCTTAACTTGGAACTTTTTTTTCTTATGGTTTTTATAGTTAAATTGTTGAGTTTTTTTAACTTGTATTTTTTTTATGCTTATTATAGAAAAAGTTTCTTAATGTTTTTAACTTGGAATTTACTTATGGTTTTAATAGTAAAATTATTGAGTTTTTTAACCGTAAACTTATTTTATGCTTTTTATAGTAAATTGTTTTAGTTTTTTTAACTTGGAACTTACTTTTATGGTTTTTATAGTGAAATTGCTGAGCTTTTTTTAACTTATTTTTTATTTTACGGCCTTTTTAGTGAAATTGTTGAGTTTTTTAACTTGTATTTTTTAATGGTTTTTACAGTGAGATGGTTGAGTTTTTTCACTTGAAAATTTATTTTTATGGCTTTTATATTGAAACTCTTCAGTTTTTTAACGTGGAACTCTATTCTATTGTTTTTAAAGTAACATTGTTAAGTTTTTTAACTTTGAATTTTTTATATGGTTTTTATAGTAAAATTGTTGAGTTTTTTTATCTTTGAACTTTTTTATTCCTTTTATAGTGAAATTCTTGAGTTTTTTTAACTTGTCACTTTTTATAGTAAAGTTGTTGTGTTTTTTTAACTTGGAAGTTTTTTTATGGCTTTAGAGTGAAACTTTTTAGTTTTTTTAACTTCAAAATTATATTTATGGTCTTTATAATGATACTGTTGAGTTTCTTAACTTGAAAATGTTTTTGTGGTTTTTATTGTGAAATTGTTGAGTTTTTCTAACTTGTAAATTTTTTATGCTATTTATATTAAAAAAAAATTAGTTTTTTTAACATGGAACTTTTTTATGGTTTTTATAGTGTAATTTTTTATTTTTTGTTATCTCTGATCTTTTATTTATGGGGTCTTTATAGTGAACTGTTGAGTTTCTTAACTTGGAACTTTTTTTTCTTATGGTTTTTATAGTTAAATTGTTGAGTTTTTTTAACTTGTATTTTTTTTATGCTTATTATAGAAAAAGTTTCTTAATGTTTTTAACTTGGAATTTACTTATGGTTTTAATAGTAAAATTATTGAGTTTTTTAACCGTAAACTTATTTTATGCTTTTTATAGTAAATTGTTTTAGTTTTTTTAACTTGGAACTTACTTTTATGGTTTTTATAGTGAAATTGCTGAGCTTTTTTTAACTTATTTTTTATTTTACGACCTTTTTAGTGAAATTGTTGAGTTTTTTAACTTTTATTTTTTAATGGTTTTTACAGTGAGATGGTTGAGTTTTTTCACTTGAAAATTTATTTTTATGGCTTTTATATTGAAACTCTTCAGTTTTTTAATGTGGAACTCTATTCTATTGTTTTTAAAGTAACATTGTTAAGTTTTTTAACTTTGAATTTTTTATATGGTTTTTATAGTAAAATTGTTGAATTTTTTTGTCTTTGAACTTTTTTATTCCTTTTATAGTGAAATTCTTGAGTTTTTTTAACTTGTCACTTTTTATAGTAAAGTTGTTGTGTTTTTTTAACTTGGAAGTTTTTTTATGGCTTTAGAGTGAAACTTTTTAGTTTTTTTAACTTCAAAATTATATTTATGGTCTTTATAATGATACTGTTGAGTTTCTTAACTTGAAAATGTTTTTGTGGTTTTTATTGTGAAATTGATGAGATTTTTTAACTTGTAACTTTTTTATGCTATTTATAGTAAAAAAAATTAGTTTTTTTAACATGGAACTTTTTTATGGTTTTTATAGTGTAATTTTTTATTTTTTGTTATCTCTGATCTTTTATTTATGGGGTCTTTATAGTGAACTGTTGAGTTTCTTAACTTGGAACTTTTTTTTCTTATGGTTTTTATAGTTAAATTGTTGAGTTTTTTTAACTTGTATTTTTTTTATGCTTATTATAGAAAAAGTTTCTTAATGTTTTTAACTTGGAATTTACTTATGGTTTTAATAGTAAAATTATTGAGTTTTTTAACCGTAAACTTATTTTATGCTTTTTATAGTAAATTGTTTTAGTTTTTTTAACTTGGAACTTACTTTTATGGTTTTTATAGTGAAATTGCTGAGCTTTTTTTAACTTATTTTTATTTTACGGCCTTTTTAGTGAAATTGTTGAGTTTTTTAACTTGTATTTTTTAATGGTTTTTACAGTGAGATGGTTGAGTTTTTTCACTTGAAAATTTATTTTTATGGCTTTTATATTGAAACTCTTCAGTTTTTTAACGTGGAACTCTATTCTATTGTTTTTAAAGTAACATTGTTAAGTTTTTTAACTTTGAATTTTTTATATGGTTTTTATAGTAAAATTGTTGAGTTTTTTTATCTTTGAACTTTTTTATTCCTTTTATAGTGAAATTCTTGAGTTTTTTTAACTTGTCAATTTTTATAGTAAAGTTGTTGTGTTTTTTTAACTTGGAAGTTTTTTTATGGCTTTAGAGTGAAACTTTTTAGTTTTTTTAACTTCAAAATTATATTTATGGTCTTTATAATGATACTGTTGAGTTTCTTAACTTGAAAATGTTTTTGTGGTTTTTATTGTGAAATTGTTGAGTTTTTTTTACTTGTAACTTTTTTATGCTATTTATAGTAAAAAAAATTAGTTTTTTTAACTTGGAACTTTTTTATGGTTTTTATAGTGTAATTTTTTATTTTTTGTTATCTCTGATCTTTTATTTATGGGGTCTTTATAGTGAACTGTTGAGTTTCTTAACTTGGAACTTTTTTTTCTTATGGTTTTTATAGTTAAATTGTTGAGTTTTTTTAACTTGTATTTTTTTTATGCTTATTATAGAAAAAGTTTCTTAATGTTTTTAACTTGGAATTTACTTATGGTTTTAATAGTAAAATTATTGAGTTTTTTAACCGTAAACTTATTTTATGCTTTTTATAGTAAATTGTTTTAGTTTTTTTAACTTGGAACTTACTTTTATGGTTTTTATAGTGAAATTGCTGAGCTTTTTTTAACTTATTTTTTATTTTACGGCCTTTTTAGTAAAATTGTTGAGTTTTTTAACTTGTATTTTTTAATGGTTTTTACAGTGAGATGGTTGAGTTTTTTCACTTGAAAATTTATTTTTATGGCTTTTATATTGAAACTCTTCAGTTTTTTAACGTGGAACTCTATTCTATTGTTTTTAAAGTAACATTGTTAAGTTTTTTAACTTTGAATTTTTTATATGGTTTTTATAGTAAAATTGTTGAGTTTTTTTATCTTTGAACTTTTTTATTCCTTTTATAGTGAAATTCTTGAGTTTTTTTAACTTGTCACTTTTTATAGTAAAGTTGCTGTGTTTTTTTAACTTGGAAGTTTTTTTATGGCTTTAGAGTGAAACTTTTTAGTTTTTTTAACTTCAAAATTATATTTATGGTCTTTATAATGATACTGTTGAGTTTCTTAACTTGAAAATGTTTTTGTGGTTTTTATTGTGAAATTGTTGAGTTTTTCTAACTTGTAAATTTTTTATGCTATTTATATTAAAAAAAAATTAGTTTTTTTAACATGGAACTTTTTTATGGTTTTTATAGTGTAATTTTTTATTTTTTGTTATCTCTGATCTTTTATTTATGGGGTCTTTATAGTGAACTGTTGAGTTTCTTAACTTGGAACTTTTTTTTCTTATGGTTTTTATAGTTAAATTGTTGAGTTTTTTTAACTTGTATTTTTTTTATGCTTATTATAGAAAAAGTTTCTTAATGTTTTTAACTTGGAATTTACTTATGGTTTTAATAGTAAAATTATTGAGTTTTTTAACCGTAAACTTATTTTATGCTTTTTATAGTAAATTGTTTTAGTTTTTTTAACTTGGAACTTACTTTTATGGTTTTTATAGTGAAATTGCTGAGCTTTTTTTAACTTATTTTTTATTTTACGGCCTTTTTAGTGAAATTGTTGAGTTTTTTAACTTGTATTTTTTAATGGTTTTTACAGTGAGATGGTTGAGTTTTTTTAAGTTGTAACTTTTTTTTATACTTTCTATGGTAATAATTTTGAGTTTTTTTTACTTGGAATTTATTTTATGATTTTTATAGTGGAATAATTGAGTTTTATAACTTTGTTCTTTTATTTATGGACTTTATAGTGAACTCTTGAATTTCTTAACTTGGAACTTTTTTCTTATGCTTTTTATAGTGAAATTGTTGAGTTTTTTTTTATATTATAACGTCTATTATGCTCTATATAGTAAAAGTTTTGAGATTTTTTAATTTGGACCTTTTTTATGGTTTTTATTGTGAAATTGTTGAGTTTTATAACTTTGATATTTTATTTATGGTCTATATAGTGAACTGTTGAGTTTCTTAACTTGAAACTTTTTCTTATGGTACTTATAGTGAAATTATTGAGTTTTTTTTTATTTTTAACTTTTTTTTAATGCTTTTAATAGTACAAATTTTTAAGTTTTTTAACTTGGAATTATTTTTATGGTTTTTATAGTGAAATTGTTGCGTTTTTTTTAACTTTGATCTTTTAATGGTCATTTTAGTGAACTGCTGAGTTTCTTAACTTTGGACTTTTTCTTATGGTTTTTATAGTTAAATTATTGAGTTTTTTTAACTTTTAAATTTTGTAAATGCTCTTTATATTAAAATTATTAAGTTTTTTAACTTGGAACTTTTTTTTATGGTTTTAATAGTGAAATTGTTGAGTTTTTCTTTTTATTTTTAACTATGATGTTTTATTTATGGTCTTTATAGTGAACTATTGATTTTTCTTAACCTTGAACGTTTTTCTTATGGTTATTAGAGTGAAATTTTTTAGTTACTTTTAAATTGTAACTTATTTATGCTATTTATAGTAATTTTTTTATAGTTTTTTTAACTTGGAACTTTTTTTATGGTTTTTATAGTGTAATTTTTTATTTTTTGTTAACTCCGATCTTTTATTTATGGGGTCTTTATAGTGAACTGTTGAGTTTCTTAACTTGGAACTTTTTTTTCTTATGGTTTTTATAGTTAAATTGTTGAGTTTTTTTAACTTGTATTTTTATATGCTTATTATAGTAAAAGTTTCTTAGTTTTTTAAACTTTGAATTTATTTATGGTTTTAATAGTAAAATTATTGAGTTTTTTAACCTTAAACTTATTTTATGCTTTTTATAGTAACTTGTTTTAGTTTTTTTAACTTGGAACTTTTTTTTATGGTTTTTATTGTGAAATTGCTGAGCTTTTTTTAACTTATTTTTTATTTTACGGCCTTTATAGTTAAATTGTTGAGTTTTTAACTTGTATTTTTTAAATGGTTTTTACAGTGAGATGGTTGAGTTTTTTCACTTGAAAATTTATTTTTATGGCTTTTATATTGAAACTCTTCAGTTTTTTAACGTGGAACTCTATTTTATTGTTTTTAAAGTAACATTGTTAAGTTTTTTAACTTTGAATTTTTTTATATGGTTTTTATAGTAAAATGTTGAGTTTTTTTATCTTTGAACTTTTTTATTCCTTTTATAGTGAAATTCTTGAGTTTATTTAACTTGTCACTTTTTATAGTAAAGTTGTTGTTTTTTTTTAACTTGGATGTTTTTTTATGGCTTTAGAGTGAAACTTTTTAGTTTTTTTAACTTCAAAATTATATTTATGGTCTTTATAATGATACTGTTGAGTTTCTTAACTTGAAAATGTTTTTGTGGTTTTTATTGTGAAATTGTTGAGTTTTTTTAAGTTGTAGCATTTATTTATACTTTCTATAGTAATAATTTTGAGTTTTTTTTTGACTTGGAAATTATTTTATGATTTTTGTAGTGGAATTGTTGAGTTTTATAACTTTGATATTTTATTTATGGTCTATATAGTGAACTGTTGAGTTTCTTAACTTGGAACTTTTTCTTATGGTACTTATAGTGAAATTATTGAGTTTTTTGTATTAATTTTTAACTTTTTTTTAATGCTTTTAATAGTACAAATTTTAAGTTTTTTAACTTGGAACTATTTTTATGGTTTTTATAGTGAAATTGTTGAGTTTTTTTTAACTTTGATCTTTTACTTATGGTCCTTATAGTGAACTGTTGAGTTTCTTAACTTTGAGACTTTTTTCTTATGATTTTTATAGTTAAATTATTGCATTTTTTTAACTTGAAAATTTTTTTAATGCTCTTTATATTAAAATTATTCAGTTTTTAATTTGGAACTTTTTTTATGGTTTTAGTAGTAAAATTGTTGAGTTTTTCTTTTTATTTTTAACTTTGATGTTTTATTTATGATCTTTATAGTGAACCATTGATTTTTCTTAACCTTGAACATTTTTCTTATGGTTATTAGAGTGAAATATTTTAGTTGTTTTTAACTTGTAACTTTTTTATGCTATTTATAGTAAAAAATAATTAGTTTTTTTAACTTGGAACTTTTTTTATGGTATTTATAGTGTAATTTTTGATTTTTTGTTATCTCTGTTCTTTTATTTATGGGGTCTTTATAGTGAACTGTTGAGTTTCTTAACTTGGAACTTTTTTTTCTTATGGTTTTTATAGTTAAAT
The DNA here is from genome assembly GCA_963966055.1 of Lathyrus aphaca. Lineage (NCBI taxonomy): Eukaryota > Viridiplantae > Streptophyta > Magnoliopsida > Fabales > Fabaceae > Lathyrus > Lathyrus aphaca. Next base: position 397,739,140 of record OZ014521.1, on the reverse strand, counting down.
TGTTGAGTTTTTTTAACTTGTATTTTTTTTATGCTTATTATAGAAAAAGTTTCTTAGTGTTTTTAACTTGCAATTTACTTATGGTTTTAATAGTAAAATTATTGAGTTTTTTAACCTTAAACTTATTTTATGCTTTTTATAGTAAATTGTTATAGTTTTTTTAACTTGGAACTTATTTTTATGGTTTTTATAGTGAAATTGCTGAGCTTTTTTTAACTTATTTTTTATTTTACGGCCTTTTTAGTGAAATTGTTGAGTTTTTTAACTTGTATTTTTTTAATGGTTTTTATAGTGAGATGGTTGAGTTTTTTCACTTAAAAATTTATATTTATGGCTTTTATACTGAAACTCTTCAGTTTTTTAACGTGGAACTCTATTTTATGGTTTTTAAAGTAACATTGTTAAGTTTTTTAACTTTAAATTTCTTATATGGTTTTTATAGTGAAATTGTTGAGTTTTTTATCTTTGAACTTTTTTATTCTTTTTATAGTTAAATTCTTGAGTTTTTATAACTTGTAAATTTTTATATTCTTTTTATAGTAAAGTTGTTGAGTGTTTTTAACTTGGAAGTTTTTTTATGGCTTTTTATTGAAATTTTTGAGTTTTTTTAACTTCAATATTTTATTTATTGTCTTTATAGTGACACTGTGTAGTTTCTTAACTTGAAACTGTTTTTGTGGTTTTTATTGTGAAATTGTTGAGTTTTTTTAAGTTGTAACTTTTTTTTATACTTTCTATGGTAATAATTTTGAGTTTTTTTTTACTTGGAATTTATTTTATGATTTTTATAGTGGAATAATTGAATTTTATAACTTTGTTCTTTTATTTATGGACTTTATAGTGAACTCTTGAATTTCTTAACTTGAAACTTTTTTCTTATGCTTTTTATAGTGAAATTGTTGAGTTTTTTTATATTATAACGTTTATTATGCTCTACATAGTAAAAGTATTGAGATTTTTTAATTTGGACCTTTTTTATGGTTTTTATTGTGAAATTGTTGAGTTTTATAACTTTGATATTTTATTTATGGTCTATATAGTGAACTGTTGAGTTTGTTAACTTGAAACTTTTTCTTATGGTACTTATAGTGAAATTATTGAGTTTTTTTTTTTAATTTTTAACTTTTTTTTAATGCTTTTAATAGTACAAATTTTTAAGTTTTTTAACTTGGAATTATTTTTATGGTTTTTATAGTGAAATTGTTGAGTTTTTTTTAACTTTGATCTTTTACTTATGGTCATTTTAGTGAACTGCTGAGTTTCTTAACTTTGGACTTTTTCTTATGGTTTTTATAGTTAAATTATTGAGTTTTTTTAACTTTTAAATTTTTTAAACGTTCTTTTTATTAAACTTATTAGGTTTTTTAACTTGGAACTTTTTTTATGGTTTTAATAGTGAAATTGTTGAGTTTTTCTTTTTATTTTTAACTATGATGTTTTATTTATGGTCTTTATAGTGAACTATTGATTTTACTTAACCTTGAACGTTTTTCTTATGGTTATTAGAGTGAAATTTTTTAGTTACTTTTAAATTGTAACTTATTTATGCTATTTATAGAAATTTTTTTATAGTTTTTTTAACTTGGAACTTTTTTTTATGGTTTTTATAGTGTAATTTTTTATTTTTTGTTAACTCCGATCTTTTATTTATGGGGTCTTTATAGTGAACTGTTGAGTTTCTTAACTTGGAACTTTTTTTTCTTATGGTTTTTATAGTTAAATTGTTGAATTTTTTTAACTTGTATTTTTATATGCTTATTATAGTAAAAGTTTCTTAGTTTTTTAAACTTTGAATTTATTTATGGTTTTAATAGTAAAATTATTGAGTTTTTTAACCTTAAACTTGTTTTAGTTTTTTTAACTTGGAACTTTTTTTTATGGTTTTTATTGTGAAATTGCTGAGCTTTTTTTAACTTATTTTTTATTTTACGGCCTTTTTAGTGAAATTGTTGAGTTTTTTAACTTGTATTTTTTAATGGTTTTTACAGTGAGATGGTTGAGTTTTTTCACTTGAAAATTTATTTTTATGGCTTTTATATTGAAACTCTTCAGTTTTTTAACGTGGAACTCTATTCTATTGTTTTTAAAGTAACATTGTTAAGTTTTTTAACTTTGAATTTTTTATATGGTTTTTATAGTAAAATTGTTGAGTTTTTTTATCTTTGAACTTTTTTATTCCTTTTATAGTGAAATTCTTGAGTTTTTTTAACTTGTCAATTTTTATAGTAAAGTTGTTGTGTTTTTTTAACTTCGAAGTTTTTTTATGGCTTTAGAGTGAAACTTTTTAGTTTTTTTAACTTCAAAATTATATTTATGGTCTTTATAATGATACTGTTGAGTTTCTTAACTTGAAAATGTTTTTGTGGTTTTTATTGTGAAATTGTTGAGTTTTTTTAAGTTGTAGCATTTATTTATACTTTCTATAGTAATAATTTTGAGTTTTTTTTTTATTTGGAAATTATTTTATGATTTTTGTAGTGGAATTGTTGAGTTTTATAACTTTGATATTTTATTTATGGTCTATATAGTGAACTGTTGAGTTTCTTAACTTGGAACTTTTTCTTATGGTACTTATAGTGAAATTATTGAGTTTTTTGTATTAATTTTTAACTTTTTTTTAATGCTTTTAATAGTACAAATTTTAAGTTTTTTAACTTGGAACTATTTTTATGGTTTTTATAGTGAAATTGTTGAGTTTTTTTAACTTTGATCTTTTACTTATGGTCATTATAGTGAACTGTTGAGTTTCTTAACTTGAGACTTTTTTCTTATGATTTTTATAGTTAAATTATTGCGTTTTTTTAACTTGTAAATTTTTTTAATGCTCTTTATATTAAAATTATTCAGTTTTTAATTTGGAACTTTTTTTATGGTTTTAGTAGTAAAATTGTTGAGTTTTTATTTTTATTTTTAACTTTGATGTTTTATTTATGATCTTTATAGTGAACCATTGATTTTTCCTAACCTTGAACATTTTTCTTATGGTTATTAGAGTGAAATATTTTAGTTGTTTTTAACTTGTAACTTTTTTATGCTGTTTATAGTAAAAAATAATTAGTTTTTTTAACTTGGAACTTTTTTTTATGGTTTTTATAGTGTAATTTTTTATTTTTTGTTATCTCTGTTCTTTTATTTATGGGGTCTTTATAGTGAACTGTTGAGTTTCTTAAATTGGAACTTTTTTTTCTTATGGTTTTTATAGTTAAATTGTTGAGTTTTTTTAACTTGTATTTTTTTTATGCTTATTATAGAAAAAGCTTCTTAGTGTTTTTAACTTGCAATTTACTTATGGTTTTAATAGTAAAATTATTGAGTTTTTTAACCTTAAACTTATTTTATGCTTTTTATAGTAAATTGTTTTAGTTTTTTTAACTTGGAACTTATTTTTATGGTTTTTATAGTGAAATTGCTGAGCTTTTTTTAACTTATTTTTTATTTCACGGCCTTTTTAGTGAAATTGTTGAGTTTTTTAACTTGTATTTTTTTAATGGTTTTTATAGTGAGATGGTTGAGTTTTCTCACTTAAAACTTTATATTTATGGCTTTTATACTGAAACTCTTCAGTTTTTTAACGTGGAACTCTATTTTATGGTTTTTAAAGTAACATTGTTAAGTTTTTTAACTTTGAATTTCTTATATGGTTTTTATAGTGAAATTGTTGAGTTTTTTATCTTTGAACTTTTTTATTCTTTTTATAGTTAAATTCTTGAGTTTTTTTAACTTGTAAATTTTTATATTCTTTTTATAGTAAAGTTGTTGAGTGTATTTAACTTGGAAGTTTTTTTATGGCTTTTTATTGAAATTTTTGAGTTTTTTTAACTTCAATATTTTATTTATGGTCTTTATAGTGACACTGTTGAGTTTCTTAACTTGAAACTGTTTTTGTGGTTTTTATTGTGAAATTGTTGAGTTTTTTTAAGTTGTAATTTTTTTTATACTTGGAATAATTGAGTTTACTTGGAATTTATTTTATGATTTTTATAGTGGAATAATTGAGTTTTATAACTTTGTTCTTTTATTTATGGACTTTATAGTGAACTCTTGAATTTCTTAACTTGGAACTTTTTTCTTATGCTTTTTATAGTGAAATTGTTGAGTTTTTTTATATTATAACGTTTATTATGCTCTATATAGTAAAAGTTTTGAGATTTTTTAATTTGGACCTTTTTTATGGTTTTTATTGTGAAATTGTTGAGTTTTATAACTTTGATATTTTATTTATGGTCTATATAGTAAACTGTTGAGTTTCTTAACTTGGAACTTTTTCTTATGGTACTTATAGTGAAATTATTGAGTTTTTTGTATTAATTTTTAACTTTTTTTTAATGCTTTTAATAGTACAAATTTTAAGTTTTTTTAACTTGGAACTATTTTTATGGTTTTTATAGTGAAATTGTTGAGTTTTTTTTAACTTTGATCTTTTACTTATGGTCATTATAGTGAACTGTTGAGTTTCTTAACTTGAGACTTTTTTCTTATGATTTTATAGTTAAATTATTGCGTTTTTTTAACTTGTAAATTTTTTTAATGCTCTTTATATTAAAATTATTCAGTTTTTAATTTGGAACTTTTTTTATGGTTTTAGTAGTAAAATTGTTGAGTTTTTATTTTTATTTTTAACTTTGATGTTTTATTTATGATCTTTATAGTGAACCATTGATTTTTCTTAACCTTGAACATTTTTCTTATGGTTATTAGAGTGAAATATTTTAGTTGTTTTTAACTTGTACCTTTTTTATGCTATTTATTGTAAAAAATAATTAGTTTTTTTAACTTGGAACTTTTTTTTATGGTTTTTATAGTGTAATTTTTGATTTTTTGTTATCTTTGTTCTTTTATTTATGGGGTCTTTATAGTGAACTGTTGAGTTTCTTAACTTGGAACTTTTTTTTCTTATGGTTTTTATAGTTAAATTGTTGAGTTTTTTTAACTTGTATTTTTTTTATGCTTATTATAGAAAAAGCTTCTTAGTGTTTTTAACTTGCAATTTACTTATGGTTTTAATAGTAAAATTATTGAGTTTTTTAACCTTAAACTTATTTTATGCTTTTTATAGTAAATTGTTTTAGTTTTTTTAACTTGGAACTTATTTTTATGGTTTTTATAGTGAAATTGCTGAGCTTTTTTTAACTTATTTTTTATTTCACGACCTTTTTAGTGAAATTGTTGAGTTTTTTAACTTGTATTTTTTTAATGGTTTTTATAGTGAGATGGTTGAGTTTTCTCACTTAAAACTTTATATTTATGGCTTTTATACTAAAACTCTTCAGTTTTTTAACGTGGAACTCTATTTTATGGTTTTTAAAGTAACATTGTTAAGTTTTTTAACTTTGAATTTCTTATATGGTTTTTATAGTGAAATTGTTGAGTTTTTTATCTTTGAACTTTTTTATTCTTTTTATAGTTAAATTCTTGAGTTTTTTTAACTTGTAAATTTTTATATTCTTTTTATAGTAAAGTTGTTGAGTGTTTTTAACTTGGAAGTTTTTTTATGGCTTTTTATTGAAATTTTTGAGTTTTTTTAACTTCAATATTTTATTTATGGTCTTTATAGTGACACTGTTGAGTTTCTTAACTTTGAAACTGTTTTTGTGGTTTTTATTGTGAAATTGTTGAGTTTTTTTAAGTTGTAACTTTTTTTTATACTTTCTATGGTAATAATTTTTAATTTTTTTTACTTGGAATTTATTTTATGATTTTTATAGTGGAATAATTGAGTTTTATAACTTTGTTCTTTTATTTATGGACTTTATAGTGAACTCTTGAATTTCTTAACTTGGAACTTTTTTCTTATGCTTTTTATAGTGAAATTGTTGAGTTTTTTTTATATTATAACGTTTATTATGCTCTATATAGTAAAAGTTTTGAGATTTTTTAATTTGGACCTTTTTTATGGTTTTTATTGTGAAATTGTTGAGTTTTATAACTTTGATATTTTATTTATGGTCTATATAGTGAACTGTTGAGTTTGTTAACTTGAAACTTTTTCTTATGGTACTTATAGTGAAATTATTGAGGTTTTTTTTTTTAATTTTTAACTTTTTTTTAATGCTTTTAATAGTACAAATTTTTAAGTTTTTTAACTTGGAATTATTTTTATGGTTTTTATAGTGAAATTGTTGAGTTTTTTTTAACTTTGATCTTTTACTTATGGTCATTTTAGTGAACTGCTGAGTTTCTTAACTTTGGACTTTTTCTTATGGTTTTTATAGTTAAATTATTGAGTTTTTTTAACTTTTAAATTTTTTAAACGCTCTTTATATTAAACTTATTAAGTTTTTTAACTTGGAACTTTTTTTATGGTTTTAATAGTGAAATTGTTGAGTTTTTCTTTTTATTTTTAACTATGATGTTTTATTTATGGTCTTTATAGTGAACTATTGATTTTTCTTAACCTTGAACGTTTTTCTTATGGTTATTAGAGTGAAATTTTTTAGTTACTTTTAAATTGTAACTTATTTATGCTATATATAGTAATTTTTTTTAGTTTTTTTAACTTGGAACTTTTTTTATGGTTTTTATAGTGTAATTTTTTATTTTTTGTTAACTCTGATCTTTTATTTATGGGGTCTTTATAGTGAACTGTTGAGTTTCTTAACTTGGACCTTTTTTTTCTTATGGTTTTTATAGTTAAATTGTTGAGTTTTTTTAACTTGTATTTTTTTATGCTTATTATAGTAAAAGTTTCTTAGTTTTTTAAACTTTGAATTTATTTATGGTTTTAATAGTAAAATTCTTGAGTTTTTTAACCTTAAACTTATTTTATGCATTTTATAGTAACTTGTTTTAGTTTTTTTAACTTGGAACTTTTTGTATGGTTTTTATTGTGAAATTGCTGAGCTTTTTTTTAAGTTATTTTTTATTTTATGGCCTTTATAGTTAAATTGTTGAGTTTTTAACTTGTATTTTTTAAATGGTTTTTACAGTGAGATGGTTGAGTTTTTTCACTTGAAAATTTATTTTTATGGCTTTTATATTGAAACTCTTCAGTTTTTTAACGTGGAACTCTATTCTATTATTTTTAAAGTAACATTGTTAAGTTTTTTAACTTTCAATTTTTTATATGGTTTTTATAGTAAAATTGTTGAGTTTTTTTATCTTTGAACTTTTTTATTCCTTTTATAGTGAAATTCTTGAGTTTTTTTAACTTGTCACTTTTTATAGTAAAGTTGTTGTGTTTTTTTAACTTGGAAGTTTTTTTATGGCTTTAGAGTGAAACTTTTTGGTTTTTTTAACTTCAAAATTATATTTATGGTCTTTATAATGATACTGTTGAGTTTCTTAACTTGAAAATGTTTTTGTGGTTTTTATTGTTAAATTGTTGAGTTTTTTTAAGTTGTAGCATTTATTTATACTTTCTATAGTAATAATTTTGAGTTTTTTTTTTGACTTGGAAATTATTTTATGATTTTTGTAGTGGAATTGTTGAGTTTTATAACTTTGATATTTTATTTATGGTCTATATAGTGAACTGTTGAGTTTCTTAACTTGGAACTTTTTCTTATGGTACTTATAGTGAAATTATTGAGTTTTTTGTATTAATTTTTAACTTTTTTTTAATGCTTTTAATAGTACAAATTTTAAGTTTTTTAACTTGGAACTATTTTTATGGTTTTTATAGTGAAATTGTTGAGTTTTTTTTAACTTTGATCTTTTACTTATGGTCATTATAGTGAACTGTTGAGTTTCTTAACTTGAGACTTTTTTCTTATGATTTTTATAGTTAAATTTTTGCGTTTTTTTAACTTGTAAATTTTTTTAATGCTCTTTATATTAAAATTATTCAGTTTTTAATTTGGAACTTTTTTTATGGTTTTAGTAGTAAAATTGTTGAGTTTTTATTTTTATTTTTAACTTTGATGTTTTATTTATGATCTTTATAGTGAACCATTGATTTTTCTTAACCTTGAACATTTTTCTTATGGTTATTAGAGTGAAATATTTTAGTTGTTTTTAACTTGTAACTTTTTTATGCTATTTATAGTAAAAAATAATTAGTTTTTTTAACTTGGAACTTTTTTTTAATGGTTTTTATAGTGTAATTTTTGATTTTTTGTTATCTCTGTTCTTTTATTTATGAGGTCTTTATAGTGAACTGTTGAGTTTCTTAACTTGGAACTTTTTTTTCTTATGGTTTTTATAGTTAAATTGTTGAGTTTTTTTAACTTGTATTTTTTTTATGCTTATTATAGAAAATGCTTCTTAGTGTTTTTAACTTGCAATTTACATATGGTTTTAATAGTAAAATTATTGAGTTTTTTAACCTTAAACTTATTTTATGCTTTTTATAGTAAATTGTTTTAGTTTTTTTAACTTGGAACTTATTTTTATGGTTTTTATAGTGAAATTGCTGAGCTTTTTTTAACTTATTTTTTATTTCACGGCCTTTTTAGTGAAATTGTTGAGTTTTTTTAACTTGTATTTTTTTAATGGTTTTTATAGTGAGATGGTTGAGTTTTTTCACTTGAAAATTTATGTTTATGTCTTTTATACTGAAACTCTTCAGTTTTTTAACGTGGAACTCTATTTTATGGTTTTTAAAGTAACATTGTTAAGTTTTTTAACTTTGAATTTTTTATATGGTTTTTATAGTGAAATTGTTGAGTTTTTTATCTTTGAACTTTTTTATTCTTTTTATAGTTAAATTCTTGAGTTTTTTTAACTTGTAAATTTTTATATTCTTTTTATAGTAAAGTTGTTGAGTTTTTTTAACTTGGAAGTTTTTTTATGGCTTTTTAGTGAAATTTTTGAGTTTTTTTAACTTCAATATTTTATTTATGGTCTTTATAGTGACAATTTTGAGTTTCTTAACTTAAAACTGTTTTTGTGGTTTTTATTGTGAAATTGTTGAGTTTTTTTAAGTTGTAACTTTTTTTATACTTTCTATGGTAATAATTTTGAGTTTTTTTACTTGGAATTTATTTTATGATTTTTATAGTGGAATAATTGAGTTTTATAACTTTGTTCTTTTATTTATGGACTTTATAGTGAACTCTTGAATTTCTTAACTTGAAACTTTTTTCTTATGCTTTTTATAGTGAAATTGTTGAGTTTTATTATATTATAACGTTTATTATGCTCTATATAGTAAAAATTTTGAGATTTTTTAATTTGGACCATTTTTTATGATTTTTGTAGTGGAATTGTTGAGTTTTATAACTTTGATATTTTATTTATGGTCTATATAGTGAACTGTTGAGTTTCTTAACTTGGAACTTTTTCTTATGGTACTTATAGTGAAATTATTGAGTTTTTTTTTTAATTTTTAACTTTTAGTTAATGCTTTTAATAGTACAAATTTTATGTTTTTAAACTTGGAACTATTTTTATGGTTTTTATAGTGAAATTGTTGAGTTTTTATTAACTTTGATCTTTTACTTATGGTCATTATAGTGAACTGCTGAGTTTCTTAACTTGAGACTTTTTTCTTATGATTTTTATAGTTAAATTATTGCGTTTTTTTAACTTGTAAATTTTTTTAATGCTCTTTATATTAAAATTATTCAGTTTTTTAACTTGGAACTTTTTTTATGGTTTTAGTAGTAAAATTGTTGAGTTTTTCTTTTTATTTTTAACTTTGATGTTTTATTTATGATCTTTATAGTGAACTATTGATTTTTCTTAACCTTGAACATTTTTCTCATGGTTATTAGAGTGAAATTTTTTAGTTGTTTTTAACTTGTAACTTTTTTATGCTATTTATAGTAAAAAATAATTAGTTTTTTTAACTTGGAACTTTTTTTTATGGTTTTTATAGCGTAATTTTTTATTTTTTGTTATCTCTGATCTTTTATTTATGGGGTCTTTATAGTGAACTGTTGAGTTTCTTAACTTGGAACTTTTTTTTCTTATGGTTTTTATAGTTAAATTGTTGAGTTTTTTTAACTTGTATTTTTTTTATGCTTATTATAGAAAAAGTTTCTTAGTGTTTTTAACTTGGAATTTACTTATGGTTTTAATAGTAAAATTATTGAGTTTTTTAACCTTAAACTTATTTTATGCTTTTTATAGTAAATTGTTTTAGTTTTTTTTAACTTGGAACTTATTTTTATGGTTTTTATAGTGAAATTGATGAGCTTTTTTTAACTTATTTTTTATTTTACGACCTTTTTAGTGAAATTGTTGAGTTTTTTTAACTTGTATTTTTTTAATGGTTTTTATAGTGAGATGGTTGAGTTTTTTCACTTGAAAATTTATGTTTATGTCTTTTATACTGAAACTCTTCAGTTTTTTAACGTGGAACTCTATTTTATGGTTTTTAAAGTAACATTGTTAAGTTTTTTAACTTTGAATTTTTTATATGGTTTTTATAGTGAAATTGTTGAGTTTTTTATCTTTGAACTTTTTTATTCTTTTTATAGTTAAATTCTTGAGTTTTTTTAACTTGTAAATTTTTATATTCTTTTTATAGTAAAGTTGTTGAGTTTTTTTAACTTGGAAGTTTTTTTATGGCTTTTTAGTGAAATTTTTGAGTTTTTTTAACTTCAATATTTTATTTATGGTCTTTATAGTGACAATTTTGAGTTTCTTAACTTAAAACTGTTTTTGTGGTTTTTATTGTGAAATTGTTGAGTTTTTTTAAGTTGTAACTTTTTTTATACTTTCTATGGTAATAATTTTGAGTTTTTTTACTTGGAATTTATTTTATGATTTTTATAGTGGAATAATTGAGTTTTATAACTTTGTTCTTTTATTTATGGACTTTATAGTGAACTCTTGAATTTCTTAACTTGAAACTTTTTTCTTATGCTTTTTATAGTGAAATTGTTGAGTTTTATTATATTATAACGTTTATTATGCTCTATATAGTAAAAGTTTTGAGATTTTTTAATTTGGACCATTTTTTATGATTTTTGTAGTGGAATTGTTGAGTTTTATAACTTTGATATTTTATTTATGGTCTATATAGTGAACTGTTGAGTTTCTTAACTTGGAACTTTTTCTTATGGTACTTATAGTGAAATTATTGAGTTTTTTTTTAATTTTTAACTTTTAGTTAATGCTTTTAATAGTACAAATTTTAAGTTTTTAAACTTGGAACTATTTTTATGGTTTTTATAGTGAAATTGTTGAGTTTTTATTAACTTTGATCTTTTACTTATGGTCATTATAGTGAACTGCTGAGTTTCTTAACTTGAGACTTTTTTCTTATGATTTTTATAGTTAAATTATTGCGTTTTTTTAACTTGTAAATTTTTTTAATGCTCTTTATATTAAAATTATTCAGTTTTTTAACTTGGAACTTTTTTTATGGTTTTAGTAGTAAAATTGTTGAGTTTTTCTTTTTATTTTTAACTTTGATGTTTTATTTATGATCTTTATAGTGAACTATTGATTTTTCTTAACCTTGAACATTTTTCTTATGGTTATTAGAGTGAAATTTTTTAGTTGTTTTTAACTTGTAACTTTTTTATGCTATTTATAGTAAAAAATAATTAGTTTTTTTAACTTGGAACTTTTTTTATGGTTTTTATAGCGTAATTTTTTATTTTTTGTTATCTCTGATCTTTTATTTATGGGGTCTTTATAGTGAACTGTTGAGTTTCTTAACTTGGAACTTTTTTTTCTTATGGTTTTTATAGTTAAATTGTTGAGTTTTTTTAACTTGTATTTTTTTTATGCTTATTATAGAAAAAGTTTCTTAGTGTTTTTAACTTGGAATTTACTTATGGTTTTAATAGTAAAATTATTGAGTTTTTTAACCTTAAACTTATTTTATGCTTTTTATAGTAAATTGTTTTAGTTTTTTTTAACTTGGAACTTATTTTTATGGTTTTTATAGTGAAATTGATGAGCTTTTTTTAACTTATTTTTTATTTTACGACCTTTTTAGTGAAATTGTTGAGTTTTTTTAACTTGTATTTTTTTAATGGTTTTTATAGTGAGATGGTTGAGTTTTTTCACTTGAAAATTTATGTTTATGTCTTTTATACTGAAACTCTTCAGTTTTTTAACGTGGAACTCTATTTTATGGTTTTTAAAGTAACATTGTTAAGTTTTTTAACTTTGAATTTTTTATATGGTTTTTATAGTGAAATTGTTGAGTTTTTTATCTTTGAACTTTTTTATTCTTTTTATAGTTAAATTCTTGAGTTTTTTTAACTTGTAAATTTTTATATTCTTTTTATAGTAAAGTTGTTGAGTTTTTTTAACTTGGAAGTTTTTTTATGGCTTTTTAGTGAAATTTTTGAGTTTTTTTAACTTCAATATTTTATTTATGGTCTTTATAGTGACAATTTTGAGTTTCTTAACTTAAAACTGTTTTTGTGGTTTTTATTGTGAAATTGTTGAGTTTTTTTAAGTTGTAACTTTTTTTATACTTTCTATGGTAATAATTTTGAGTTTTTTTACTTGGAATTTATTTTATGATTTTTATAGTGGAATAATTGAGTTTTATAACTTTGTTCTTTTATTTATGGACTTTATAGTGAACTCTTGAATTTCTTAACTTGAAACTTTTTTCTTATGCTTTTTATAGTGAAATTGTTGAGTTTTATTATATTATAACGTTTATTATGCTCTATATAGTAAAAGTTTTGAGATTTTTTAATTTGGACCATTTTTTATGATTTTTGTAGTGGAATTGTTGAGTTTTATAACTTTGATATTTTATTTATGGTCTATATAGTGAACTGTTGAGTTTCTTAACTTGGAACTTTTTCTTATGGTACTTATAGTGAAATTATTGAGTTTTTTTTTAATTTTTAACTTTTAGTTAATGCTTTTAATAGTACAAATTTTAAGTTTTTAAACTTGGAACTATTTTTATGGTTTTTATAGTGAAATTGTTGAGTTTTTATTAACTTTGATCTTTTACTTATGGTCATTATAGTGAACTGCTGAGTTTCTTAACTTGAGACTTTTTTCTTATGATTTTTATAGTTAAATTATTGCGTTTTTTTAACTTGTAAATTTTTTTAATGCTCTTTATATTAAAATTATTCAGTTTTTTAACTTGGAACTTTTTTTATGGTTTTAGTAGTAAAATTGTTGAGTTTTTCTTTTTATTTTTAACTTTGATGTTTTATTTATGATCTTTATAGTGAACTATTGATTTTTCTTAACCTTGAACATTTTTCTTATGGTTATTAGAGTGAAATTTTTTAGTTGTTTTTAACTTGTAACTTTTTTATGCTATTTATAGTAAAAAATAATTAGTTTTTTTAACTTGGAACTTTTTTTATGGTTTTTATAGCGTAATTTTTTATTTTTTGTTATCTCTGATCTTTTATTTATGGGGTCTTTATAGTGAACTGTTGAGTTTCTTAACTTGGAACTTTTTTTTCTTATGGTTTTTATAGTTAAATTGTTGAGTTTTTTTAACTTGTATTTTTTTTATGCTTATTATAGAAAAAGTTTCTTAGTGTTTTTAACTTGGAATTTACTTATGGTTTTAATAGTAAAATTATTGAGTTTTTTAACCTTAAACTTATTTTATGCTTTTTATAGTAAATTGTTTTAGTTTTTTTTAACTTGGAACTTATTTTTATGGTTTTTATAGTGAAATTGATGAGCTTTTTTTAACTTATTTTTTATTTTACGACCATTTTAGTGAAATTGTTGAGTTTTTTTAACTTGTATTTTTTTAATGGTTTTTATAGTGAGATGGTTGAGTTTTTTCACTTGAAAATTTATGTTTATGTCTTTTATACTGAAACTCTTCAGTTTTTTAACGTGGAACTCTATTTTATGGTTTTTAAAGTAACATTGTTAAGTTTTTTAACTTTGAATTTTTTATATGGTTTTTATAGTGAAATTGTTGAGTTTTTTATCTTTGAACTTTTTTATTCTTTTTATAGTTAAATTCTTGAGTTTTTTTAACTTGTAAATTTTTATATTCTTTTTATAGTAAAGTTGTTGAGTTTTTTTAACTTGGAAGTTTTTTTATGGCTTTTTAGTGAAATTTTTGAGTTTTTTTAACTTCAATATTTTATTTATGGTCTTTATAGTGACAATTTTGAGTTTCTTAACTTAAAACTGTTTTTGTGGTTTTTATTGTGAAATTGTTGAGTTTTTTTAAGTTGTAACTTTTTTTATACTTTCTATGGTAATAATTTTGAGTTTTTTTACTTGGAATTTATTTTATGATTTTTATAGTGGAATAATTGAGTTTTATAACTTTGTTCTTTTATTTATGGACTTTATAGTGAACTCTTGAATTTCTTAACTTGAAACTTTTTTCTTATGCTTTTTATAGTGAAATTGTTGAGTTTTATTATATTATAACGTTTATTATGCTCTATATAGTAAAAGTTTTGAGATTTTTTAATTTGGACCATTTTTTATGATTTTTGTAGTGGAATTGTTGAGTTTTATAACTTTGATATTTTATTTATGGTCTATATAGTGAACTGTTGAGTTTCTTAACTTGGAACTTTTTCTTATGGTACTTATAGTGAAATTATTGAGTTTTTTTTTAATTTTTAACTTTTAGTTAATGCTTTTAATAGTACAAATTTTAAGTTTTTAAACTTGGAACTATTTTTATGGTTTTTATAGTGAAATTGTTGAGTTTTTATTAACTTTGATCTTTTACTTATGGTCATTATAGTGAACTGCTGAGTTTCTTAACTTGAGACTTTTTTCTTATGATTTTTATAGTTAAATTATTGCGTTTTTTTAACTTGTAAATTTTTTTAATGCTCTTTATATTAAAATTATTCAGTTTTTTAACTTGGAACTTTTTTTATGGTTTTAGTAGTAAAATTGTTGAGTTTTTCTTTTTATTTTTAACTTTGATGTTTTATTTATGATCTTTATAGTGAACTATTGATTTTTCTTAACCTTGAACATTTTTCTTATGGTTATTAGAGTGAAATTTTTTAGTTGTTTTTAACTTGTAACTTTTTTATGCTATTTATAGTAAAAAATAATTAGTTTTTTTAACTTGGAACTTTTTTTATGGTTTTTATAGCGTAATTTTTTATTTTTTGTTATCTCTGATCTTTTATTTATGGGGTCTTTATAGTGAACTGTTGAGTTTCTTAACTTGGAACTTTTTTTTCTTATGGTTTTTATAGTTAAATTGTTGAGTTTTTTTAACTTGTATTTTTTTTATGCTTATTATAGAAAAAGTTTCTTAGTGTTTTTAACTTGGAATTTACTTATGGTTTTAATAGTAAAATTATTGAGTTTTTTAACCTTAAACTTATTTTATGCTTTTTATAGTAAATTGTTTTAGTTTTTTTTAACTTGGAACTTATTTTTATGGTTTTTATAGTGAAATTGATGAGCTTTTTTTAACTTATTTTTTATTTTACGACCTTTTTAGTGAAATTGTTGAGTTTTTTTAACTTGTATTTTTTTAATGGTTTTTATAGTGAGATGGTTGAGTTTTTTCACTTGAAAATTTATGTTTATGTCTTTTATACTGAAACTCTTCAGTTTTTTAACGTGGAACTCTATTTTATGGTTTTTAAAGTAACATTGTTAAGTTTTTTAACTTTGAATTTTTTATATGGTTTTTATAGTGAAATTGTTGAGTTTTTTATCTTTGAACTTTTTTATTCTTTTTATAGTTAAATTCTTGAGTTTTTTTAACTTGTAAATTTTTATATTCTTTTTATAGTAAAGTTGTTGAGTTTTTTTAACTTGGAAGTTTTTTTATGGCTTTTTAGTGAAATTTTTGAGTTTTTTTAACTTCAATATTTTATTTATGGTCTTTATAGTGACAATTTTGAGTTTCTTAACTTAAAACTGTTTTTGTGGTTTTTATTGTGAAATTGTTGAGTTTTTTTAAGTTGTAACTTTTTTTATACTTTCTATGGTAATAATTTTGAGTTTTTTTACTTGGAATTTATTTTATGATTTTTATAGTGGAATAATTGAGTTTTATAACTTTGTTCTTTTATTTATGGACTTTATAGTGAACTCTTGAATTTCTTAACTTGAAACTTTTTTCTTATGCTTTTTATAGTGAAATTGTTGAGTTTTATTATATTATAACGTTTATTATGCTCTATATAGTAAAAGTTTTGAGATTTTTTAATTTGGACCATTTTTTATGATTTTTGTAGTGGAATTGTTGAGTTTTATAACTTTGATATTTTATTTATGGTCTATATAGTGAACTGTTGAGTTTCTTAACTTGGAACTTTTTCTTATGGTACTTATAGTGAAATTATTGAGTTTTTTTTTAATTTTTAACTTTTAGTTAATGCTTTTAATAGTACAAATTTTATGTTTTTAAACTTGGAACTATTTTTATGGTTTTTATAGTGAAATTGTTGAGTTTTTATTAACTTTGATCTTTTACTTATGGTCATTATAGTGAACTGCTGAGTTTCTTAACTTGAGACTTTTTTCTTATGATTTTTATAGTTAAATTATTGCGTTTTTTTAACTTGTAAATTTTTTTAATGCTCTTTATATTAAAATTATTCAGTTTTTTAACTTGGAACTTTTTTTATGGTTTTAGTAGTAAAATTGTTGAGTTTTTCTTTTTATTTTTAACTTTGATGTTTTATTTATGATCTTTATAGTGAACTATTGATTTTTCTTAACCTTGAACATTTTTCTTATGGTTATTAGAGTGAAATTTTTTAGTTGTTTTTAACTTGTAACTTTTTTATGCTATTTATAGTAAAAAATAATTAGTTTTTTTAACTTGGAACTTTTTTTATGGTTTTTATAGCGTAATTTTTTATTTTTTGTTATCTCTGATCTTTTATTTATGGGGTCTTTATAGTGAACTGTTGAGTTTCTTAACTTGGAACTTTTTTTTCTTATGGTTTTTATAGTTAAATTGTTGAGTTTTTTTAACTTGTATTTTTTTTATGCTTATTATAGAAAAAGTTTCTTAGTGTTTTTAACTTGGAATTTACTTATGGTTTTAATAGTAAAATTATTGAGTTTTTTAACCTTAAACTTATTTTATGCTTTTTATAGTAAATTGTTTTAGTTTTTTTTAACTTGGAACTTATTTTTATGGTTTTTATAGTGAAATTGATGAGCTTTTTTTAACTTATTTTTTATTTTACGACCTTTTTAGTGAAATTGTTGAGTTTTTTTAACTTGTATTTTTTTTAATGGTTTTTATAGTGAGATGGTTGAGTTTTTTCACTTGAAAATTTATGTTTATGTCTTTTATACTGAAACTCTTCAGTTTTTTAACGTGGAACTCTATTTTATGGTTTTTAAAGTAACATTGTTAAGTTTTTTAACTTTGAATTTTTTATATGGTTTTTATAGTGAAATTGTTGAGTTTTTTATCTTTGAACTTTTTTATTCTTTTTATAGTTAAATTCTTGAGTTTTTTTAACTTGTAAATTTTTATATTCTTTTTATAGTAAAGTTGTTGAGTTTTTTTAACTTGGAAGTTTTTTTATGGCTTTTTAGTGAAATTTTTGAGTTTTTTTAAGTTGTAACTTTTTTTTATACTTTCTATGGTAATAATTTTGAGTTTTTTTTACTTGGAATTTATTTTATGATTTTTATAGTGGAATAATTGAGTTTTATAACTTTGTTCTTTTATTTATGGACTTTATAGTGAACTCTTGAATTTCTTAACTTGGAACTTTTTTCTTATGCTTTTTATAGTGAAATTGTTGAGTTTTTTTATATTATAACGTTTATTATGCTCTATATAGTAAAAGTATTGAGATTTTTTAATTTGGACCTTTTTTATGGTTTTTATTGAGAAATTGTTGAGTTTTATAACTTTGATATTTTATTTATGGTCTATATAGTGAACTGTTGAGTTTCTTAACTTGGAACTTTTTCTCATGGTACTTATAGTGAAATTATTGAGTTTTTTTTTTAATTCTTAACTTTTATTTAATGCTTTTAATAGTACAAATTTATAAGTTTTTTAACTTGGAACTATTTTTATGGTTTTTATAGTGAAATTGTTGAGTTTTTTTTTAACTTTGATCTTTTACTTATGGTCATTTTAGTGAACTGCTGAGTTTCTTAACTTTGGACTTTTTCTTATGGTTTTTATAGTTAAATTATTGAGTTTTTTTAACTTTTAAATTTTTTAAACGCTCTTTATATTAAACTTATTAAGTTTTTTAACTTGGAACTTTTTTTATGGTTTTAATAGTGAAATTGTTGAGTTTTTCTTTTTATTTTTAGTTTTTTTAACTTGGAACTTTTTTTATGGTTTTTATAGTGTAATTTTTTATTTTTTGTTAACTCTGATCTTTTATTTATGGGGTCTTTATGGTGAACTGTTGAGTTTCTTAACTTGGAACTTTTTTTTCTTATGGTTTTTATAGTTAAATTGTTGAGTTTTTTTAACTTGTATTTTTATATGCTTATTATAGTAAAAGTTTCTTAGTTTTTTTAACTTGGAATTTATTTATGGTTTTAATAGTAAAATTATTGAGTTTTTTAACCTTAAACTTATTTTATGCTTTTTATTGTAACTTTTTTTAACTTGGAACTATTTTTTATGGTTTTTATTGTGAAATTGCTGAGCTTTTTTTTAACTTATTTTTTATTTTACGGCCTTTATAGTGAAATTGTTGAGTTTTTAACTTGTATTTTTTTAATGGTTTTTACAGTGAGATGGTTGATTTTTTCACTTGAAAATTTATTTTTATGGCTTTTATATTGAAACTCTTCAGTTTTTTAACGTGTAACTCTATTCTATTGTTTTTAAAGTAACATTGTTAAGTTTTTTAACTTTGAATATTTTATATGATTTTTATAGTAAAATTGTTGAGTTTTTTTATCTTTGAACTTTTTTATTCTTTTTATAGTGAAATTCTTGAGTTTTTTTAACTTGTCACTTTTTATATTCTTTTTATAGTAAACTTGTTGTGTTTTTTTAACATGGAAGTTTTTTTATGGCTTTAGAGTGAAACTTTTTAGTTTTCTTAACTTCAAAATTATATTTATGGTCTTTATAATGAAACTGTTGAGTTTCTTAACTTGAAAATTTTTTGTGGTTTTTATTGTGAAATTGTTGAGTTTTTTTAAGTTGTAACTTTTATTTATACTTTCTATAGTAATAATTTTGAGTTTTTTTTTTTTTGACTTGGAAATTATTTTATGATTTTTGTAGTGGAATTGTTGAGTTTTATAACTTTGATATTTTATTTATGGTCTATATAATGAACTGTTGAGTTTCTTAACTTGGAACTTTTTCTTATGGTACTTATAGTGAAATTATTGAGTTTTTTTGTATTAATTTTTAACTTTTTTTTAATGCTTTTAATAGTACAAATTTTAAGTTTTTAAACTTGGAACTATTTTTATGGTTTTTATAGTGAAATTGTTGAGTTTTTATTAACTTTGATCTTTTACTTATGGTCATTATAGTGAACTGCTGAGTTTCTTAACTTGAGACTTTTTTCTTATGATTTTTATAGTTAAATTATTGCGTTTTTTTAACTTGTAAATTTTTTTAATGCTCTTTATATTAAAATTATTCAGTTTTTTAACTTGGAACTTTTTTTATGGTTTTAGTAGTAAAATTGTTGAGTTTTTCTTTTTATTTTTAACTTTGATGTTTTATTTATGATCTTTATAGTGAACTATTGATTTTTCTTAACCTTGAACATTTTTCTTATGGTTATTAGAGTGAAATTTTTTAGTTGTTTTTAACTTGTAACTTTTTTATGCTATTTATAGTAAAAAATAATTAGTTTTTTTAACTTGGAACTTTTTTTATGGTTTTTATAGCGTAATTTTTGATTTTTTGTTATCTCTGATCTTTTATTTATGGGGTCTTTATAGTGAACTGTTGAGTTTCTTAACTTGGAACTTTTTTTTCTTATGGTTTTTATAGTTAAATTGTTGAGTTTTTTTAACTTGTATTTTTTTTATGCTTATTATAGAAAAAGTTTCTTAGTGTTTTTAACTTGGAATTTACTTATGGTTTTAATAGTAAAATTATTGAATTTACGTGGAATTATTGAGTTTTTTGATTTTTTGTTATCTCTGATCTTTTATTTATGGGGTCTTTATAGTGAACTGTTGAGTTTCTTAATTTGGAACTTTTTTTCTTATGGTTTTTATAGTTAAATTGTTGAGTTTTTTTAACTTGTATTTTTATATGCTTATTATAGTAAAAGTTTCTTAGTTTTAAATTATTGAGTTTTTTTAACTTTTAAATTTTTTAAACGCTCTTTATATTAAACTTATTAAGTTTTTTAACTTGGAACTTTTTTTTATGGTTTTAATAGTGAAATTGTTGAGTTTTTCTTTTTATTTTTAACTATGATGTTTTATTTATGGTCTTTATAGTGAACTATTGATTTTTCTTAACCTTGAACGTTTTTCTTATGGTTATTAGAGTGAAATTTTTTAGTTACTTTTAAATTGTAACTTATTTATGCTATTTATAGTAATTTTATTTAGTTTTTTTAACTTGGAACTTTTTTTTATGGTTTTTATAGTGTAATTTTTTATTTTTTGTTAACTCTGATCTTTTATTTATGGGGTCTTTATAGTGAACTGTTGAGTTTCTTAACTTGGAACTTTTTTTTCTTATGGTTTTTATAGTTAAATTGTTGAGTTTTTTTAACTTGTATTTTTATATGCTTATTATAGTAAAAGTTTCTTAGTTTTTTTAACTTGGAATTTATTTATGGTTTTAATAGTAAAATTATTGAGTTTTTTAACCTTAAACTTATTTTATGCTTTTTATAGTAAATTGTTTTAGTTTTTTTAACTTGGAACTTATTTTTATGGTTTTTATAGTGAAATTGCTGAGCTTTTTTTAACTTATTTTTTATTTTACGACCTTTTTAGTGAAATTGTTGAGTTTTTTTAACTTGTATTTTTTTAATGGTTTTTATAGTGAGATGGTTGAGTTTTTTCACTTGAAAATTTATGTTTATGTCTTTTATACTGAAACTCTTCAGTTTTTTAACGTGGAACTCTATATTATGGTTTTTAAAGTAACATTGTTAAGTTTTTTAACTTTGAATTTTTTATATGGTTTTTATAGTGAAATTGTTGAGTATTTTATCTTTGAACTTTTTTATTCTTTTTATAGTTAAATTCTTGAGTTTTTTTAACTTGTAAATTTTTATATTCTTTTTATAGTAAAGTTGTTGAGTTTTTTTAACTTGGAAGTTTTTTTATGGCTTTTTAGTGAAATTTTAGAGTTTTTTTAACTTCAATATTTTATTTATGGTCTTTATAGTGACAATTTTGAGTTTCTTAACTTAAAACTGTTTTTGTGGTTTTTATTGTGAAATTGTTGAGTTTTTTTAAGTTGTAACTTTTTTTTATACTTTCTATGGTAATAATTTTGAGTTTTTTTTACTTGGAATTTATTTTATGATTTTTATAGTGGAATAATTGAGTTTTATAACTTTTTATAGTGAAATTGTTGAGTTTTTATTAACTTTGATCTTTTACTTATGGTCATTATAGTGAACTGTTGAGTTTCTTAACTTGAGACTTTTTTCTTATGATTTTTATAGTTAAATTATTGCGTTTTTTTAACTTGTAAATTTTTTTAATGCTCTTTATATTAAAATTATTCAGTTTTTTAACTTGGAACTTTTTTTATGGTTTTAGTAGTAAAATTGTTGAGTTTTTCTTTTTATTTTTAACTTTGATGTTTTATTTATGATCTTTATAGTGAACTATTGATTTTTCTTAACCTTGAACATTTTTCTTATGGTTATTAGAGTGAAATTTTTTAGTTGTTTTTAACTTGTAACTTTTTTATGCTATTTATAGTAAAAAATAATTAGTTTTTTTAACTTGGAACTTTTTTTTATGGTTTTTATAGCGTAATTTTTGATTTTTTGTTATCTCTGATCTTTTATTTATGGGGTCTTTATAGTGAACTGTTGAGTTTCTTAACTTGGAACTTTTTTTTCTTATGGTTTTTATAGTTAAATTGTTGAGTTTTTTTAACTTGTATTTTTTTTATGCTTATTATAGAAAAAGTTTCTTAGTGTTTTTAACTTGGAATTTACTTATGGTTTTAATAGTAAAATTATTGAGTTTTTTAACCTTAAACTTATTTTATGCTTTTTATAGTAAATTCTTTTAGTTTTTTTAACTTGGAACTTATTTTTATGGTTTTTATAGTGAAATTGCTGAGCTTTTTTTAACTTATTTTTTATTTTACGACCTTTTTAGTGAAATTGTTGAGTTTTTTTAACTTGTATTTTTTAAATGGTTTTTATAGTGAGATGGTTGAGTTTTTTCACTTGAAAATTTATGTTTATGTCTTTTATACTGAAACTCTTCAGTTTTTTAACGTGGAACTCTATATTATGGTTTTTAAAGTAACATTGTTAAGTTTTTTAACTTTGAATTTTTTATATGGTTTTTATAGTGAAATTGTTGAGTTTTTTATCTTTGAACTTTTTTATTCTTTTTATAGTTAAATTCTTGAGTTTTTTTAACTTGTAAATTTTTATATTCTTTTTATAGTAAAGTTGTTGAGTTTTTTTAACTTGGAAGTTTTTTTATGGCTTTTTAGTGAAATTTTTGAGTTTTTTTAACTTCAATATTTTATTTATGGTCTTTATAGTGACAATTTTGAGTTTCTTAACTTAAAACTGTTTTTGTGGTTTTTATTGTGAAATTGTTGAGTTTTTTTAAGTTGTAACTTTTTTTATACTTTCTATGGTAATAATTTTGAGTTTTTTATACTTGGAATTTATTTTATGATTTTTATAGTGGAATAATTGAGTTTTATAACTTTGTTCTTTTATTTATGGACTTTATAGTGAACTCTTGAATTTCTTAACTTGAAACTTTTTTCTTATGCTTTTTATAGTGAAATTGTTGAGTTTTATTATATTATAACGTTTATTATGCTCTATATAGTAAAAGTTTTGAGATTTTTTAATTTGGACCATTTTTATGATTTTTGTAGTGGAATTGTTGAGTTTTATAACTTTGATATTTTATTTATGGTCTATATAGTGAACTGTTGAGTTTCTTAACTTGGAACTTTTTCTTATGGTACTTATAGTGAAATTATTGAGTTTTTTTGTATTAATTTTTAACTTTTAGTTAATGCTTTTAATAGTACAAATTTTAAGTTTTTAAACTTGGAACTATTTTTATGGTTTTTATAGTGAAATTGTTGAGTTTTTATTAACTTTGATCTTTTACTTATGGTCATTATAGTGAACTGTTGAGTTTCTTAACTTGAGACTTTTTTCTTATGATTTTTATAGTTAAATTATTGCGTTTTTTTAACTTGTAAATTTTTTTAATGCTCTTTATATTAAAATTATTCAGTTTTTTAACTTGGAACTTTTTTTATGGTTTTAGTAGTAAAATTGTTGAGTTTTTCTTTTTATTTTTAACTTTGATGTTTTATTTATGATCTTTATAGTGAACTATTGATTTTTCTTAACCTTGAACATTTTTCTTATGGTTATTAGAGTGAAATTTTTTAGTTGTTTTTAACTTGTAACTTTTTTATGCTATTTATAGTAAAAAATAATTAGTTTTTTTAACTTGGAACTTTTTTTTATGGTTTTTATAGCGTAATTTTTGATTTTTTGTTATCTCTGATCTTTTATTTATGGGGTCTTTATAGTGAACTGTTGAGTTTCTTAACTTGGAACTTTTTTTTCTTATGGTTTTTATAGTTAAATTGTTGAGTTTTTTTAACTTGTATTTTTTTTATGCTTATTATAGAAAAAGTTTCTTAGTGTTTTTAACTTGGAATTTACTTATGGTTTTAATAGTAAAATTATTGAGTTTTTTAACCTTAAACTTATTTTATGCTTTTTATAGTAAATTCTTTTAGTTTTTTTAACTTGGAACTTATTTTTATGGTTTTTATAGTGAAATTGCTGAGCTTTTTTTAACTTATTTTTTATTTTACGACCTTTTTAGTGAAATTGTTGAGTTTTTTTAACTTGTATTTTTTAAATGGTTTTTATAGTGAGATGGTTGAGTTTTTTCACTTGAAAATTTATGTTTATGTCTTTTATACTGAAACTCTTCAGTTTTTTAACGTGGAACTCTATATTATGGTTTTTAAAGTAACATTGTTAAGTTTTTTAACTTTGAATTTTTTATATGGTTTTTATAGTGAAATTGTTGAGTTTTTTATCTTTGAACTTTTTTATTCTTTTTATAGTTAAATTCTTGAGTTTTTTTAACTTGTAAATTTTTATATTCTTTTTATAGTAAAGTTGTTGAGTTTTTTTAACTTGGAAGTTTTTTTATGGCTTTTTAGTGAAATTTTTGAGTTTTTTTAACTTCAATATTTTATTTATGGTCTTTATAGTGACAATTTTGAGTTTCTTAACTTAAAACTGTTTTTGTGGTTTTTATTGTGAAATTGTTGAGTTTTTTTAAGTTGTAACTTTTTTTATACTTTCTATGGTAATAATTTTGAGTTTTTTATACTTGGAATTTATTTTATGATTTTTATAGTGGAATAATTGAGTTTTATAACTTTGTTCTTTTATTTATGGACTTTATAGTGAACTCTTGAATTTCTTAACTTGAAACTTTTTTCTTATGCTTTTTATAGTGAAATTGTTGAGTTTTATTATATTATAACGTTTATTATGCTCTATATAGTAAAAGTTTTGAGATTTTTTAATTTGGACCATTTTTATGATTTTTGTAGTGGAATTGTTGAGTTTTATAACTTTGATATTTTATTTATGGTCTATATAGTGAACTGTTGAGTTTCTTAACTTGGAACTTTTTCTTATGGTACTTATAGTGAAATTATTGAGTTTTTTTGTATTAATTTTTAACTTTTAGTTAATGCTTTTAATAGTACAAATTTTAAGTTTTTAAACTTGGAACTATTTTTATGGTTTTTATAGTGAAATTGTTGAGTTTTTATTAACTTTGATCTTTTACTTATGGTCATTATAGTGAACTGTTGAGTTTCTTAACTTGAGACTTTTTTCTTATGATTTTTATAGTTAAATTATTGCGTTTTTTTAACTTGTAAATTTTTTTAATGCTCTTTATATTAAAATTATTCAGTTTTTTAACTTGGAACTTTTTTTATGGTTTTAGTAGTAAAATTGTTGAGTTTTTCTTTTTATTTTTAACTTTGATGTTTTATTTATGATCTTTATAGTGAACTATTGATTTTTCTTAACCTTGAACATTTTTCTTATGGTTATTAGAGTGAAATTTTTTAGTTGTTTTTAACTTGTAACTTTTTTATGCTATTTATAGTAAAAAATAATTAGTTTTTTTAACTTGGAACTTTTTTTATGGTTTTTATAGCGTAATTTTTGATTTTTTGTTATCTCTGATCTTTTATTTATGGGGTCTTTATAGTGAACTGTTGAGATTCTTAACTTGGAACTTTTTTTTCTTATGGTTTTTATAGTTAAATTGTTGTGTTTTTTTAACTTGTATTTTTTTTATGCTTATTATAGAAAAAGTATCTTAGTGTTTTTAACTTGGAATTTACTTATGGTTTTAATAGTAAAATTAGTGAGTTTTTTAACCTTAAACTTATTTTATGCTTTTTATAGTAAATTGTTTTAGTTTTTTTAACTTGGAACTTATTTTTATGGTTTTTATAGTGAAATTGCTGAGCTTTTTTTAACTTATTTTTTATTTTACGACCTTTTTAGTGAAATTGTTGAGTTTTTTTATCGTATATTTTTTTAATGGTTTTTATAGTGAGATGGTTGAGTTTTTTCACTTGAAAATTTATTTTTATGTCTTTTATACTGAAACTCTTCAGTTTTTTAACGTGGAACTCTATTTTATGGTTTTTAAAGTAACATTGTTAAGTTTTTTAACTTTGAATTTTTTATATGGTTTTTATAGTGAAATTGTTGAGTTTTTTATCTTTGAACTTTTTTATTCTTTTTATAGTTAAATTCTTGAGTTTTTTTAACTTGTAAATTTTTATATTCTTTTTATAGTAAAGTTGTTGAGTTTTTTTAACTTGGAAGTTTTTTTATGGCTTTTTAGTGAAATTTTTGAGTTTTTTTAACTTCAATATTTTATTTATGGTCTTTATAGTGACAATTTCGAGTTTCTTAACTTGAAACTGTTTTTGTGGTTTTTATTGTGAAATTGTTGAGTTTTTTTAAGTTGTAACTTTTTTTTATACTTTCTATGGTAATAATTTTGAGTTTTTTTTACTTGGAATTTATTTTATGATTTTTATAGTTGAATAATTTAGTTTTATAACTTTGTTCTTTTATTTATGGACTTTATAGTGAACTCTTGAATTTCTTAACTTGAAACTTTTTTCTTATGCTTTTTATAGTGAAATTTGTGAGTTTTATTATATTATAACGTTTATTATGATCTATATAGTAAAAGTTTTGAGATTTTTTAATTTGGACCATTTTTTATGGTTTTTATTGTGGAATTGTTGAGTTTTATAACTTTGATATTTTATTTATGGTCTATATAGTGAACTGTTGAGTTTCTTAACTTGGAACTTTTTCTCATGGTACTTATAGTGAAATTATTGAGTTTTTTTTTTTTAATTTTAACTTTTATTTAATGCTTTTAATAGTACAAATTTTTAAGTTTTTTAACTTGGAACTATTTTTATGGTTTTTATAGTGAAATTGTTGAGTTTTTTTTTAACTTTGATCTTTTACTTATGGTCATTTTAGTGAACTGCTGAGTTTCTTAACTTTGGACTTTTTCTTATAGTTTTTATAGTTAAATTATTGAGTTTTTTTAACTTTTAAATTTTTTAAACGCTCTTTATATTAAACTTATTAAGTTTTTTAACTTGGAACTTTTTTTATGGTTTTAATAGTGAAATTGTTGAGTTTTTCTTTTTATTTTTAACTATGATGTTTTATTTATGGTTTTTATAGTGAACTATTGATTTTTCTTAACCTTGAACGTTTTTCTTATGGTTATTAGAGTAAAATTTTTTAGTTACTTTTAAATTGTAACTTATTTATGCTATTTATAGTAAAAAATAATTAGTTTTTTTAACTTGGAACTTTTTTTATGGTTTTTATAGCGTATTTTTTGATTTTTTGTTATCTCTGATCTTTTATTTATGGGGTCTTTATAGTGAACTGTTGAGTTTCTTAACTTGGAACTTTTTTTTCTTATGGTTTTTATAGTTAAATTGTTGTGTTTTTTTAACTTGTATTTTTTTTATGCTTATTATAGAAAAAGTATCTTAGTGTTTTTAACTTGGAATTTACTTATGGTTTTAATAGTAAAATTAGTGAGTTTTTTTAACCTTAAACTTATTTTATGCTTTTTATAGTAAATTGTTTTAGTTTTTTTAACTTGGAACTTATTTTTATGGTTTTTATAGTGAAATTGCTGAGCTTTTTTTAACTTACTTTTTATTTTACGACCATTTTAGTGAAATTGTTGAGTTTTTTTAACGTATATTTTTTTAATGGTTTTTATAGTGAGATGGTTGAGTTTTTTCACTTGAAAATTTATTTTTATGTCTTTTATACTGAAACTCTTCAGTTTTTTAACGTGGAACTCTATTTTATGGTTTTTAAAGTAACATTGTTAAGTTTTTTAACTTTGAATTTTTTATATGGTTTTTATAGTGAAATTGTTGAGTTTTTTATCTTTGAACTTTTTTATTCTTTTTATAGTTAAATTCTTGAGTTTTTTTAACTTGTAAATTTTTATACTTTTTATAGTAAAGTTGTTGAGTTTTTTTAACTTGGAAGTTTTTTTATGGCTTTTTAGTGAAATTTTTGAGTTTTTTTAACTTCAATATTTTATTTATGGTCTTTATAGTGACAATTTCGAGTTTCTTAACTTGAAACTGTTTTTGTGGTTTTTATTGTGAAATTGTTGAGTTTTTTTAAGTTGTAACTTTTTTTTATACTTTCTATGGTAATAATTTTGAGTTTTTTTTACTTGGAATTTATTTTATGAATTTTATAGTTGAATAATTTAGTTTTATAACTTTGTTCTTTTATTTATGGACTTTATAGTGAACTCTTGAATTTCTTAACTTGAAACTTTTTTCTTATGCTTTTTATAGTGAAATTGTTGAGTTTTATTATATTATAACGTTTATTATGATCTATATAGTAAAAGTTTTGAGATTTTTTAATTTGGACCATTTTTTATGGTTTTTATTGTGGAATTGTTGAGTTTTATAACTTTGATATTTTATTCATGGTCTATATAGTGAACTGTTGAGTTTCTTAACTTGGAACTTTTTCTCATGGTACTTATAGTGAAATTATTGAGTTTTTTTTTAATTTTAACTTTTATTTAATGCTTTTAATAGTACAAATTTTTAAGTTTTTTAACTTGGAACTATTTTTATGGTTTTTATAGTGAAATTGTTGAGTTTTTATTAACTTTGATCTTTTACTTATGGTCATTATAGTGAACTGTTGAGTTTCTTAACTTGAGACTTTTTTCTTATGATTTTTATAGTTAAATTATTGCGTTTTTTTAACTTGTAAATTTTTTTAATGCTCTTTATATTAAAATTATTCAGTTTTTTAACTTGGAACTTTTTTTATGGTTTTAGTAGTAAAATTGTTGAGTTTTTCTTTTTTATTTTTAACTTTGATGTTTTATTTATGATCTTTATAGTGAACTATTGATTTTTCTTAACCTTGAACATTTTTCTTATGGTTATTAGAGTGAAATTTTTTAGTTGTTTTAAACTTGTAACTTTTTTATGCTATTTATAGTAAAAAATAATTAGTTTTTTTAACTTGGAACTTTTTTTATGGTTTTTATAGCGTAATTTTTGATTTTTTGTTATCTCTGATCTTTTATTTATGGGGTCTTTATAGTGAACTGTTGAGTTTCTTAACTTGGAACTTTTTTTTCTTATGGTTTTTATAGTTAAATTGTTGAGTTTTTTTAACTTGTATTTTTTTTATGCTTATTATAGAAAAAGCATCTTAGTGTTTTTAACTTGGAATTTACTTATGGTTTTAATAGTAAAATTATTGAGTTTTTTAACCTTAAACTTATTTTATGCTTTTTATAGTAAATTCTTTTAGTTTTTTTAACTTGGAACTTATTTTTATGGTTTTTATAGTGAAATTGCTGAGCTTTTTTTAACTTATTTTTTATTTTACGACCTTTTTAGTGAAATTGTTGAGTTTTTTTAACTTGTATTTTTTAAATGGTTTTTATAGTGAGATGGTTGAGTTTTTTCACTTGAAAATTTATGTTTATGTCTTTTATACTGAAACTCTTCAGTTTTTTAACGTGGAACTCTATATTATGGTTTTTAAAGTAACATTGTTAAGTTTTTTAACTTTGAATTTTTTATATGGTTTTTATAGTGAAATTGTTGAGTTTTTTATCTTTGAACTTTTTTATTCTTTTTATAGTTAAATTCTTGAGTTTTTTTAACTTGTAAATTTTTATATTCTTTTTATAGTAAAGTTGTTGAGTTTTTTTAACTTGGAAGTTTTTTTATGGCTTTTTAGTGAAATTTTTGAGTTTTTTTAACTTCAATATTTTATTTATGGTCTTTATAGTGACAATTTTGAGTTTCTTAACTTAAAACTGTTTTTGTGGTTTTTATTGTGAAATTGTTGAGTTTTTTTAAGTTGTAACTTTTTTTATACTTTCTATGGTAATAATTTTGAGTTTTTTATACTTGGAATTTATTTTATGATTTTTATAGTGGAATAATTGAGTTTTATAACTTTGTTCTTTTATTTATGGACTTTATAGTGAACTCTTGAATTTCTTAACTTGAAACTTTTTTCTTATGCTTTTTATAGTGAAATTGTTGAGTTTTATTATATTATAACGTTTATTATGCTCTATATAGTAAAAGTTTTGAGATTTTTTAATTTGGACCATTTTTATGATTTTTGTAGTGGAATTGTTGAGTTTTATAACTTTGATATTTTATTTATGGTCTATATAGTGAACTGTTGAGTTTCTTAACTTGGAACTTTTTCTTATGGTACTTATAGTGAAATTATTGAGTTTTTTTGTATTAATTTTTAACTTTTAGTTAATGCTTTTAATAGTACAAATTTTAAGTTTTTAAACTTGGAACTATTTTTATGGTTTTTATAGTGAAATTGTTGAGTTTTTATTAACTTTGATCTTTTACTTATGGTCATTATAGTGAACTGTTGAGTTTCTTAACTTGAGACTTTTTTCTTATGATTTTTATAGTTAAATTATTGCGTTTTTTTAACTTGTAAATTTTTTTAATGCTCTTTATATTAAAATTATTCAGTTTTTTAACTTGGAACTTTTTTTATGGTTTTAGTAGTAAAATTGTTGAGTTTTTCTTTTTATTTTTAACTTTGATGTTTTATTTATGATCTTTATAGTGAACTATTGATTTTTCTTAACCTTGAACATTTTTCTTATGGTTATTAGAGTGAAATTTTTTAGTTGTTTTTAACTTGTAACTTTTTTATGCTATTTATAGTAAAAAATAATTAGTTTTTTTAACTTGGAACTTTTTTTATGGTTTTTATAGCGTAATTTTTGATTTTTTGTTATCTCTGATCTTTTATTTATGGGGTCTTTATAGTGAACTGTTGAGATTCTTAACTTGGAACTTTTTTTTCTTATGGTTTTTATAGTTAAATTGTTGTGTTTTTTTAACTTGTATTTTTTTTATGCTTATTATAGAAAAAGTATCTTAGTGTTTTTAACTTGGAATTTACTTATGGTTTTAATAGTAAAATTAGTGAGTTTTTTAACCTTAAACTTATTTTATGCTTTTTATAGTAAATTGTTTTAGTTTTTTTAACTTGGAACTTATTTTTATGGTTTTTATAGTGAAATTGCTGAGCTTTTTTTAACTTATTTTTTATTTTACGACCTTTTTAGTGAAATTGTTGAGTTTTTTTATCGTATATTTTTTTAATGGTTTTTATAGTGAGATGGTTGAGTTTTTTCACTTGAAAATTTATTTTTATGTCTTTTATACTGAAACTCTTCAGTTTTTTAACGTGGAACTCTATTTTATGGTTTTTAAAGTAACATTGTTAAGTTTTTTAACTTTGAATTTTTTATATGGTTTTTATAGTGAAATTGTTGAGTTTTTTATCTTTGAACTTTTTTATTCTTTTTATAGTTAAATTCTTGAGTTTTTTTAACTTGTAAATTTTTATATTCTTTTTATAGTAAAGTTGTTGAGTTTTTTTAACTTGGAAGTTTTTTTATGGCTTTTTAGTGAAATTTTTGAGTTTTTTTAACTTCAATATTTTATTTATGGTCTTTATAGTGACAATTTCGAGTTTCTTAACTTGAAACTGTTTTTGTGGTTTTTATTGTGAAATTGTTGAGTTTTTTTAAGTTGTAACTTTTTTTTATACTTTCTATGGTAATAATTTTGAGTTTTTTTTACTTGGAATTTATTTTATGATTTTTATAGTTGAATAATTTAGTTTTATAACTTTGTTCTTTTATTTATGGACTTTATAGTGAACTCTTGAATTTCTTAACTTGAAACTTTTTTCTTATGCTTTTTATAGTGAAATTTGTGAGTTTTATTATATTATAACGTTTATTATGATCTATATAGTAAAAGTTTTGAGATTTTTTAATTTGGACCATTTTTTATGGTTTTTATTGTGGAATTGTTGAGTTTTATAACTTTGATATTTTATTTATGGTCTATATAGTGAACTGTTGAGTTTCTTAACTTGGAACTTTTTCTCATGGTACTTATAGTGAAATTATTGAGTTTTTTTTTTTTAATTTTAACTTTTATTTAATGCTTTTAATAGTACAAATTTTTAAGTTTTTTAACTTGGAACTATTTTTATGGTTTTTATAGTGAAATTGTTGAGTTTTTTTTTAACTTTGATCTTTTACTTATGGTCATTTTAGTGAACTGCTGAGTTTCTTAACTTTGGACTTTTTCTTATAGTTTTTATAGTTAAATTATTGAGTTTTTTTAACTTTTAAATTTTTTAAACGCTCTTTATATTAAACTTATTAAGTTTTTTAACTTGGAACTTTTTTTATGGTTTTAATAGTGAAATTGTTGAGTTTTTCTTTTTATTTTTAACTATGATGTTTTATTTATGGTTTTTATAGTGAACTATTGATTTTTCTTAACCTTGAACGTTTTTCTTATGGTTATTAGAGTAAAATTTTTTAGTTACTTTTAAATTGTAACTTATTTATGCTATTTATAGTAAAAAATAATTAGTTTTTTTAACTTGGAACTTTTTTTATGGTTTTTATAGCGTATTTTTTGATTTTTTGTTATCTCTGATCTTTTATTTATGGGGTCTTTATAGTGAACTGTTGAGTTTCTTAACTTGGAACTTTTTTTTCTTATGGTTTTTATAGTTAAATTGTTGTGTTTTTTTAACTTGTATTTTTTTTATGCTTATTATAGAAAAAGTATCTTAGTGTTTTTAACTTGGAATTTACTTATGGTTTTAATAGTAAAATTAGTGAGTTTTTTTAACCTTAAACTTATTTTATGCTTTTTATAGTAAATTGTTTTAGTTTTTTTAACTTGGAACTTATTTTTATGGTTTTTATAGTGAAATTGCTGAGCTTTTTTTAACTTACTTTTTATTTTACGACCATTTTAGTGAAATTGTTGAGTTTTTTTAACGTATATTTTTTTAATGGTTTTTATAGTGAGATGGTTGAGTTTTTTCACTTGAAAATTTATTTTTATGTCTTTTATACTGAAACTCTTCAGTTTTTTAACGTGGAACTCTATTTTATGGTTTTTAAAGTAACATTGTTAAGTTTTTTAACTTTGAATTTTTTATATGGTTTTTATAGTGAAATTGTTGAGTTTTTTATCTTTGAACTTTTTTATTCTTTTTATAGTTAAATTCTTGAGTTTTTTTAACTTGTAAATTTTTATACTTTTTATAGTAAAGTTGTTGAGTTTTTTTAACTTGGAAGTTTTTTTATGGCTTTTTAGTGAAATTTTTGAGTTTTTTTAACTTCAATATTTTATTTATGGTCTTTATAGTGACAATTTCGAGTTTCTTAACTTGAAACTGTTTTTGTGGTTTTTATTGTGAAATTGTTGAGTTTTTTTAAGTTGTAACTTTTTTTTATACTTTCTATGGTAATAATTTTGAGTTTTTTTTACTTGGAATTTATTTTATGAATTTTATAGTTGAATAATTTAGTTTTATAACTTTGTTCTTTTATTTATGGAATTTATAGTGAACTCTTGAATTTCTTAACTTGAAACTTTTTTCTTATGCTTTTTATAGTGAAATTGTTGAGTTTTATTATATTATAACGTTTATTATGATCTATATAGTAAAAGTTTTGAGATTTTTTAATTTGGACCATTTTTTATGGTTTTTATTGTGGAATTGTTGAGTTTTATAACTTTGATATTTTATTCATGGTCTATATAGTGAACTGTTGAGTTTCTTAACTTGGAACTTTTTCTCATGGTACTTATAGTGAAATTATTGAGTTTTTTTTTAATTTTAACTTTTATTTAATGCTTTTAATAGTACAAATTTTTAAGTTTTTTAACTTGGAACTATTTTTATGGTTTTTATAGTGAAATTGTTGAGTTTTTATTAACTTTGATCTTTTACTTATGGTCATTATAGTGAACTGTTGAGTTTCTTAACTTGAGACTTTTTTCTTATGATTTTTATAGTTAAATTATTGCGTTTTTTTAACTTGTAAATTTTTTTAATGCTCTTTATATTAAAATTATTCAGTTTTTTAACTTGGAACTTTTTTTATGGTTTTAGTAGTAAAATTGTTGAGTTTTTCTTTTTTATTTTTAACTTTGATGTTTTATTTATGATCTTTATAGTGAACTATTGATTTTTCTTAACCTTGAACATTTTTCTTATGGTTATTAGAGTGAAATTTTTTAGTTGTTTTAAACTTGTAACTTTTTTATGCTATTTATAGTAAAAAATAATTAGTTTTTTTAACTTGGAACTTTTTTTATGGTTTTTATAGCGTAATTTTTGATTTTTTGTTATCTCTGATCTTTTATTTATGGGGTCTTTATAGTGAACTGTTGAGTTTCTTAACTTGGAACTTTTTTTTCTTATGGTTTTTATAGTTAAATTGTTGAGTTTTTTTAACTTGTATTTTTTTTATGCTTATTATAGAAAAAGCATCTTAGTGTTTTTAACTTGGAATTTACTTATGGTTTTAATAGTAAAATTATTGAGTTTTTTAACCTTAAACTTATTTTATGCTTTTTATAGTAAATTGTTTTAGTTTTTTTAACTTGGAACTTATTTTTATGGTTTTTATAGTGAAATTGCTGAGCTTTTTTTAACTTATTTTTTATTTTACGACCTTTTTAGTGAAATTGTTAGAGTTTTTTTAACTTATATTTTTTTAATGGTTTTTATAGTGAGATGGTTGAGTTTTTTCACTTGAAAATTTATTTTTATGTCTTTTATACTGAAACCCTTCAGTTTTTTAACGTGGAAATCTATTTTATGGTTTTTAAAGTAACATTGTTAAGTTTTTTAACTTTGAATTTTTTATATGGTTTTTATAGTGAAATTGTTGAGTTTTTTATCTTTGAACTTTTTTATTCTTTTTATAGTTAAATTCTTGAGTTTTTTTAACTTGTAAATTTTTATATTCTTTTTATAGTAAAGTTGTTGAGTTTTTTTAACTTGGAAGTTTTTTTTATGGCTTTTTAGTGAAATTTTTGAGTTTTTTTAACTTCAATATTTTATTTATGGTCTTTATAGTGACAATTTTGAGTTTCTTAACTTGAAACTGTTTTTGTGGTTTTTATTGTGAAATTGTTGAGTTTTTTTAAGTTGTAACTTTTTTTTTTTATACTTTCTATGGTAATAATTTTGAGTTTTTTTTACTTGGAATTTATTTTATGAATTTTATAGTTGAATAATTTAGTTTTATAACTTTGTTCTTTTATTTATGGACTTTATAGTGAACTATTGAATTTCTTAACTTGAAAATTTTTTCTTATGCTTTTTATAGTGAAATTGTTGAGTTTTATTATATTATAACGTTTATTATGCTCTATATAGTAAAAGTTTTGAGATTTTTTAATTTGGACCATTTTTTATGGTTTTTATTGTGGAATTGTTGAGTTTTATAACTTTGATATTTTATTTATGGTCTATATAGTGAACTGTTGATTTTCTTAACTTGGAACTTTTTCTCATGGTACTTATAGTGAAATTATTGAGTTTTTTTTTTTTTTTTTTAATTTTTAACTTTTCTTTAATGCTTTTAATAGTACAAATTTTTAAGTTTTTTAACTTGGAACTATTTTTATGGTTTTTATAGTGAAATTGTTGAGTTTTTTTTTTAACTTTGATCTTTTACTTATGGTCATTTTAGTGAACTGCTGAGTTTCGTAACTTTGGACTTTTTCTTATAGTTTTTATAGTTAAATTATTGAGTTTTTTTAAGTTTTAAATTTTTTAAACGCTCTTTATATTAAACCTATTAAGTTTTTTAACTTGGAACTTTTTTTATGGTTTTAATAGTGAAATTGTTGAGTTTTTATTTTTATTTTTAACTATGATGTTTTATTTATGGTCTTTATAGTGAACTATTGATTTTTCTTAACCTTGAACGTTTTTCTTATGGTTATTAGAGTGAAATTTTTTAGTTACTTTTAAATTGTAACTTATTTATGCTATTTATAGTAATTTTATTTAGTTTTTTTAACTTGGAACTTTTTTTATGGTTTTTATAGTGTAATTTTTTATTTTTTGTTAACTCTGATCTTTTATTTATGGGGTCTTTATAGTGAACTGTTGAGTTTCTTAACTTGGAACTTTTTTTTCTTATGGTTTTTATAGTTAAATTGTTGAGTTTTTTTAACTTGTATTTTTTTTATGCTTATTATAGAAAAAGTTTCTTAGTGTTTTTAACTTGGAATTTACTTATGGTTTTAATAGTAAAATTATTGAGTTTTTTAACCTTAAACTTATTTTATGCTTTTTATAGTAAATTTGGTTTAGTTTTTTTAACTTGGAACTTTTTTTATGGTTTTTATTGTGAAATTGCTGAGCTTTTTTTTAACTTATTTTTTATTTTACGGTCTTTATAGTGAAATTGTTGAGTTTTTAACTTGTATTTTTTAATGGTTTTTACAGTGAGATGGTTGAGTTTTTTCACTTGAAAATTTATTTTTATGGCTTTTATATTGAAACTCTTCAGTTTTTTAATGTGGAACTCTATTCTATTGTTTTTAAAGTAACATTGTTAAGTTTTTTAACTTTAAATTTTTTATATGATTTTTATAGTAAAATTGTTGAGTTTTTTTATCTTTGAACTTTTTTATTCTTTTTATAGTGAAATTCTTGAGTTTTTTTAACTTGTCACTTTTTATATTCTTTTTATAGTAAAGTCGTTGTGTTTTTTTAACATGGAAGTTTTTTTATGGCTTTAGAGTGAAACTTTTTAGTTTTTTTTAACTTCAAAATTATATTTATGGTCTTTATAATGAAATTGTTGAGTTTCTTAACTTGAAAATGTTTTTGTGGTTTTTATTGTGAAATTGTTGAGTTTTTTTAAGTTGTAACTTTTATTTATACTTTCTATAGAAATAATTTTGAGTTTTTTTTTTTTTGACTTGGAAATTATTTTATGATTTTTGTAGTGGAATTGTTGAGTTTTATAACTTTGATATTTTATTTATGGTCTATATAGTGAACTGTTGAGTTTCTGAACTTGGAACGTTTTCTTATGGTACTTATAGTGAAATTATTGAGTTTTTTTGTATTAATTTTTTACTTTTTTTTAATGCTTTTAATAGTACAAATTTTAAGTTTTTAAACTTGGAACTATTTTTATGGTTTTTATAGTGAAATTGTTGAGTTTTTATTAACTTTGATCTTTTACTTATGGTCATTATAGTGAACTGTTGAGTTTCTTAACTTGGAACTTTTTTTTCTTATGGTTTTTATAGTTAAATTGTTGAGTTTTTTTAACTTGTATTTTTTTTATGCTTATTATAGAAAAAGTTTCTTAGTGTTTTTAACTTGGAATTTACTTATGGTTTTAATAGTAAAATTATTGAGTTTTTTAACCTTAAACTTATTTTATGCTTTTTATAGTAAATTGTTTTAGTTTTTTTAACTTGGAACTTATTTTTATGGTTTTTATAGTGAAATTGCTGAGCTTTTTTTAACTTATTTTTTATTTTACGACCGTTTTAGTGAAATTGTTGAGTTTTTTTAACTTGTATTTTTTTAATGGTTTTTATAGTGAGATGGTTGAGTTTTTTCACTTGAAAATTTATTTTTATGGCTTTTATACTGAAACTCTTCAGTTTTTTAACGTGGAACTCTATTTTATGGTTTTTAAAGTAACATTGTTAAGTTTTTTAACTTTGAATTTTTTACATGGTTTTTATTGTGAAATTGTTGAGTTTTTTATCTTTGAACTTTTTTATTCTTTTTATAGTTAAATTCTTGAGTTTTTTTAACTTGGAATTTTTTTATGGCTTTTTAGTGAAATTGTTGAGTTTTTTTAAGTTGTAACTTTTTTTTATACTTTCTATGGTAATAATTTTGAGTTTTTTTTACTTGGAATTTATTTTATGATTTTTATAGTGGAATAATTGAGTTTTATAACTTTTTTCTTTTATTTATGGACTTTATATTGAACTCTTGAATTTCTTAACTTGGAACTTTTTTCTTATGCTTTTTATAGTTAAATTGTTGAGTTTTATTATATTATAACGTTTATTATGCTCTATATAGTAAAAGTTTTGAGATTTTTTTAATTTGGACCATTTTTTATGATTTTTATTGTGAAATTGTTGAGTTTTATAACTTTGATATTTTATTTATGGTCTATATAGTGAACTGTTGAGTTTCTTAACTTGCAACTTTTTCTTATGGTACTTATAGTGAAATTATTGAGTTTTTTTTTTTAATTTTTAACATTTTTTAATGCTTTTTATAGTACAAATTTTTAAGTTTTTTAACTAGGAACTATTTTTATGGTTTTTATAGTGAAATTGTTGAGTTTTTTTTTAACTTTGATCTTTTACTTATGGTCATTTTTGTGAACTACTGAGTTTCTTAACTTTGGACTTTTTCTTATGGTTTTTATAGTTAAATTATTGAGTTTTTTTAACTTTTAAATTTTTTAAACGCTCTTTATATTAAACTTTTTAAGTGTTTTAACTTGGAATTTTTTTTTTATGGTTTTAATAATGAAATTGTTGAGTTTTTCTTTTTATTTTTAACTATGATGTTTTATTTATGTGTTTATAGTGAACTATTGATTTTTCTTAACCTTGAACGTTTTTCTTATGGTTATTAGAGTGAAATTTTTTAGTTACTTTTAAATTGTAACTTATTTATGCTATTTATAGTAATTTTATTTAGTGTTTTTAACTTGGAACTTTTTTTTATGGTTTTTATAGTGTAATTTTTTATTTTTTGTTAACTCTGATCTTTTATTTATGGGGTCTTTATAGTGAACTGTTGAGTTTCTTAACTTGGAACTTTTTTTTCTTATGGTTTTTATAGTTAAATTGTTGAGTTTTTTTTACTTGTATTTTTATATGCTTATTATAGTAAAAGTTTCTTAGTTTTTTTATCTTTGAATTTATTTATGGTTTTAATAGTAAAATTATTGAGTTTTTTAACCTTAAACTTATTTTATGCTTTTTATAGTAACTGTTTTTTAGTTTTTTTAACTTGGAACTTTTTTTTATGGTTTTTATTGTGAAATTGCTGAGCTTTTTTTTAACTTATTTTTTATTTTACGGCCTTTATAGTGAAATTGTTGAGTTTTTAACTTGTATTTTTTTAATGGTTTTTACAGTGAGATGGATGAGTTTTTTCACTTGAAAATTTATTTTTATGGCTTTTATATTGAAACTCTTCAGTTTTTTAACGTGGAACTCTATTCTATTGTTTTTAAAGTAACATTGTTAAGTTTTTTAACTTTGAATTTTTTATATGGTTTTTATAGTAAAATTGTTGAGTTTTTTTATATTTGAACTTTTTTATTCTTTTTATAGTTAAATTCTTGAGTTTTTTTAACTTGTAAATTTTTATATTCTTTTTATAGTAAAGTTGTTGAGTTTTTTTAACTTGGAAGTTTTTTTTATGGCTTTTTAGTGAAATTTTTGAGTTTTTTTAACTTCAATATTTTATTTATGGTCTTTATAGTGACAATTTTGAGTTTCTTAAGTTGAAACTGTTTTTGTGGTTTTTATTGTGAAATTGTTGAGTTTTTTTAAGTTGTAACTTTTTTTTATACTTTCTATGGTAATAATTTTGAGTTTTTTTTACTTGGAATTTATTTTATGAATTTTATAGTGGAATAATTGAGTTTTATAACTTTGTTCTTTTATTTATGGACTTTATAGTGAACTATTGAATTTCTTAACTTGAAAATTTTTTCTTATGCTTTTTATAGTGAAATTGTTGAGTTTTATTATATTATAACGTTTATTATGCTCTATATAGTAAAAGTTTTGAGATTTTTTAATTTGGACCATTTTTTATGGTTTTTATTGTGGAATTGTTGAGTTTTATAACTTTGATATTTTATTTATGGTCTATATAGTGAACTGTTGATTTTCTTAACTTGGAACTTTTTCTCATGGTACTTATAGTGAAATTATTGAGTTTTTTTTTTTAATTTTTAACTTTTATTTAATGCTTTTAATAGTACAAATTTTTAAGTTTTTTAACTTGGAACTATTTTTATGGTTTTTATAGTGAAATTGTTGAGTTTTTTTTTTAACTTTGATCTTTTACTTATGGTCATTTTAGTGAACTGCTGAGTTTCGTAACTTTGGACTTTTTCTTATAGTTTTTATAGTTAAATTATTGAGTTTTTTTAACTTTTAAATTTTTTAAACGCTCTTTATATTAAACCTATTAAGTTTTTTAACTTGGAACTTTTTTTATGGTTTTAATAGTGAAATTGTTGAGTTTTTATTTTTATTTTTAACTATGATGTTTTATTTATGGTCTTTATAGTGAACTATTGATTTTTCTTAACCTTGAACGTTTTTCTTATGGTTATTAGAGTGAAATTTTTTAGTTACTTTTAAATTGTAACTTATTTATGCTATTTATAGTAATTTTATTTAGTTTTTTTAACTTGGAACTTTTTTTATGGTTTTTATAGTGTAATTTTTTATTTTTTGTTAACTCTGATCTTTTATTTATGGGGTCTTTATAGTGAACTGTTGAGTTTCTTAACTTGGAACTTTTTTTTCTTATGGTTTTTATAGTTAAATTGTTGAGTTTTTTTAACTTGTATTTTTTTTATGCTTATTATAGAAAAAGTTTCTTAGTGTTTTTAACTTGGAATTTACTTATGGTTTTAATAGTAAAATTATTGAGTTTTTTAACCTTAAACTTATTTTATGCTTTTTATAGTAAATTTGGTTTAGTTTTTTTAACTTGGAACTTTTTTTATGGTTTTTATTGTGAAATTGCTGAGCTTTTTTTTAACTTATTTTTTATTTTACGGTCTTTATAGTGAAATTGTTGAGTTTTTAACTTGTATTTTTTTAATGGTTTTTACAGTGAGATGGTTGAGTTTTTTCACTTGAAAATTTATTTTTATGGCTTTTATATTGAAACTCTTCAGTTTTTTAATGTGGAACTCTATTCTATTGTTTTTAAAGTAACATTGTTAAGTTTTTTAACTTTAAATTTTTTATATGATTTTTATAGTAAAATTGTTGAGTTTTTTTATCTTTGAACTTTTTTATTCTTTTTATAGTGAAATTCTTGAGTTTTTTTAACTTGTCACTTTTTATATTCTTTTTATAGTAAAGTC